>JAODUH010064928.1:0-17166 GCA_027564835.1 Typhlichthys subterraneus
CGAAGGAAGTCTACCTAAACATAGGCTACATTATTTTATTAGATAGTGAAAAATAATTATGACAAAACTTGTTTCCTGATACAGAAACAATTTTATACTGGCACATCCCTTTATTTGGTTAATTTCTGTGTCAATTGGTGTTGTTTACGACATGTAATCAGTATATTTCTGTTTACTTTACGGCTCTCTCGGGGCGCAGATAAAGTAGTGTGTATGTGAGTCGAAATAGTTAGCTTAGCTTAGTTTATGAACAATTCAATCAACCAATTCAATTAAGAGTCGATCAATTAACCAATCAATCAATCTTGACAAAGTTAACTCAACATTGTGTTGTACACCAACCACAATGCAGACCGGCAGCTACCTTCATGGGCTTGAGGTCTCCATCGATCTCTACCGCTGCCATCTTCTTGTACCAGGTAGCAGCAAGGTTCCTCCTAATACGCAGGAGCAGGTTGACTGGCTCCAGGAGCTCTGTACTTGGCTGGACCAGGGCAGGGTCTATGGCGATCCTGGTGACATACAAACTAGACTATACTACCGCAGTATACGCTAGCAAGGCCAAAAAAACACCACACACATTAAAAAAGGTATAGCATAGGCCATTCTCTAAATTCAACTCAAATCAAAACAAAAACACCTCTCCCTTCAATGTCATAGGGTGCTTCCCTAAGAAGCTCCGCCCCACACATTGGAAATACTCCGTGAATGCTAGGGTATTGTTGTTGTGTGTGGTCTGCACCACTTTGTTTGTGCTGCTAAAACGGTAAGCTAAAACGGTCCGCTAGAACGGGGAGATATTTGGTGAATTTGACAAAATGTGTATTAGCTTACAATAACTTAGTGTACATTTAAAAATGAGCAGCATATCATTTTTGGCCACTTGCGTATCTGGCATTTGGATCTTCAGTAATTTCCTTACTGTATATTTTGCCTATAGATGTTTCCCATAAGAATGTGAACTGATACACAGTCATCTACGACATGTAATAAAGCCCTGACACCAGAAAACACTGGTCAGTGATGCTCCTGACCTGGACAGTTTGAGCTGTGTCAGCTGGACGTCCATGTTATCGATAACGGCCGGCAGGGGACAGCCGTCCACGGGGAGCAGCGAGAAGCTGTTGCTCACGGTGATGAGCCCCAGGTCCGCCTCTAGTGCATTGTGGGAGGTGGACGACTGTGGGATGATGATGAGGGGTGCCTTCAGCTTGATGTCCATGGAGAGACGGAAGCTCTTCTGGGCGAAATCCCGCACGCTGGAGGCAGCCTTCTCCGCTGCCTGCGCCGTGGCGGCGCTCAGAGCCTCCTTGGCTGTCTGGAAGTGGTTGGTGAAGTTCTGGAGAACACAGTCAGAGATCACTTGTCCAGCTCCATCCATCTACTGCATGTACTGTATGAGTGAATAATGGCCGTCTGCACAGGTGCAGCAGCAGCATCCAATACTTACCAGTAAGGACATGACAAACTTGTGCAGGTACACCACTTGGACGCAGCCCACGTTCAGCTTGACTTTGCCATCTACACGGGAGGTGTCCGCATATCCGGCACCTTCTGTGGCCTTGGGAGTCAGACTCATGTTGAAGCTGAACACCTCGTCTCCCACAATGGAAATGGCCTAAATGACAAGAGGAACGCATGATCAATATTACTGAGGTAGAACATGGAACAGTGAAAGACAACAAAACAATAAAAATGTAATATAGAATGATACAAGCTGGGACAGTAACTTATTTTGTGTTGCTGCTATGGGGAACTCACCTTTTTGTGCACGCTGGTGGGATCCACGTTGACAACGATGAAGTCTCGCAAGCGGGCAGATATGTGGGTCTGAGGTCCCTGCATCAGCAGCATTCCATTGAAACCTGAGGACAACACAAGTATTATTATTTATACTATACACTACTAAGTATTATATTAAATTCGTATGTTTCAGATTCTAATTAAATCCTTTAAGCTGTTCATACATGTGATCTAATGGCAGTTTGATACAATACCTTTATTGTTTAGCAGAATAAGTTCCCCTTGTACCACAATGTGTCAAATATCAGGCCAATGAAATTAATTTAATATTTATGTTGAGACATCCTTGCACAAACTGACTTCAAAGATCACTTAGAGCTCATTAATTTGATAAAAACGTGATCTGCAAAATGGATATGATTTATTTAATCATTCCTTTGACAGATTTACATACAGACCTTGGATCTTGATGTCAGCCATGTTGCAGCATTGATCACAGACCAGCACGTTGAACGCGCCCAGGTTCATCATCACCTTCAGATCGATCACCTCAGTGTCGCACGGTGAGCCCAGAGCAGCTGCCAGGGGGGCACAGGAAGTGATGTCATCAATGTTATTCAGTCATATCATGTCACTAACTTCAGCTTGTTTAAACACCACCTCATAAATACAGTATCAGTGTAAATGTCACGTTCCTTCAAGTGCGCGAACAAGGTCAAAACAACAAAACCCTGAATATGTATTGAAACTAATGAGGCATTTTACAACCAGAATTGGTCAACAAGCAAGTCCCAGAGCATTTCTCAGAGACTATTAAGTCTAGAACAAACACTAAAGCAAACTAAATCATTCACTGGTCATCTCTGCACATGCACAGATGTGTGTTACGTGTGTGTACACAGCTCAATTTAGTGTGTGTTCTAGGTCACATTCGAGGTAAAGTGGATCAATTCAGCGTATCATTAGTGAACATGTTAACAGTGTGCATTATGTCCATTAGGTTTTCTGGCTCTGAGCACTTTCCTTCTTGGTCTCTATACCTGTAAAGAGGTCTATTATTAAACCCTATCCTGACTGTCTGCTAACCAGGATGCAACCAACGGTGCAGTAAGCGCATGGTTTGGGCCACATTACCTAGACACCAGGCGAGTGACTAGGCCTGGGAAAGGAAATGTTCTGTAGATGTGAATGTATGACAGATACATGTAGACTAAGTTATAGTATTTGAAACTGACCTAATAGTGTACTGTAATACAGATTGCATTCCTACTAAACATATGCAGTACGCATAGAGCTAGTACTGTACTGGTACTTACTGGACTTGGCTGAGACCGTCCTGCTCTCGGACCGCTGTCTGGTCTCTCTCTCAGGGGTGGGCGGACCCCCGGACGCCAGCGCTGCAGACAGGAAGTTCATAGAGGACAGCAGCGCCTCCGTGTGGAGTAACAGGTCAAGAGAGGTAAAGGTTACCTGGAGACAGAGCAGAGAGAGAGAGAGAGAGAGAGAGAGTTCAATAAATAATACATTTAGTGTCAAATCTGATCAATCTACATGTTTAAGACATCAAGCCGGTCTGTATACAGGAGAGACTTGTGTGTGTGTATTTATTTACATACCTGAATCATATTGTAACTTAAACTATGTTTTTTATTATTATTGTCCAACAAGTGAACAGACGTGTTGTCATGGATACTCACATTGATCTTTTGCTCTGTGTTCTCGTAAGCAGAAGCGAAACAAGGTCCATTCCTGTCAGCCTGAGGACAGAGCCAGCATGTGCATCAATACTACAAAGTACAGTATACTAATAACATATAAACTCAATCCAGCCCCACATTATTATGTGCAATATTATGGCTTATTCAAATAATCACAATGCTGCTAGTGTTCTCACTATCAATAAAATGCCCAAACAACTTTAAAGACGTAGGACATAATCACCTTGAAATACTGGACTTTGAGAAGTTCTGCTCCAGACTCCACAGAGGAGCTGATGAGACACAGGGGCTCCCCGGCCGAGTCTGTCCAACATGTGAGGCAAACAGCACTAAATACTCCAAGGCTTTCACTATAGTGTGTCAACATTACGTTTCATTTCCCTGTGGGACTCAATGAGTAGTGCAAGGTACAAAGCTGCCAGGTGTAAAGGTCAAAGAGGAAGGTCACAGGTCACTGACCTGTGAACTCCAGGCACTTCATGGAGATCTTTTTGATGTAGGCTGTGGCGACCATGTCGTATTTCTTGACCTTGGTGTCGATTCCCAGCTGGGCCATGTGGAGGACCAGAAAGGAACGCTCCACCTCATTCTGCAGCTTTGTTAACGTCACCACCACCTTCAAATGCACCAGGACAAACAGCCATTACAGCAATATGCACACATTGTAATGGGATTGTGCCTAGGATCAAGTACAATTGCACAATTTCATAACATTTTTAAAACCCTCATTTCTGGGCATGGTATTTCCAGACGTAGTGTAAATATGTGCAATATTGTACCTAATCAGAACTACAGTTTTTTTCCGCCAATGATCATTAATATGAATGATAACTATTGTAGCACTGTCCTTGAATACGAATTCAAGTACATTGGGCAAAGTGCACATAGAACATGTAGACGGTGGCACAATCCACATGACCCACTAGAGACCCACTATGGGGACCTGTAATTGCATCACTTGGCCTGACAGGGACAGCGATGAGTAGAGTCTCTGGTTGAAATAACACTTTACCTCTTTAATCTCAAAGTTGAGGAGAACATTAAGTGTGTTTTCTAACAGAGCGTTGGTGACAGCAGGCTGGTCTCCCGATGGTACAGCCAGTGACACTTCCATTGTCTGCCCTGCAGACACCGCTTTGCCTGAGGGAGAAAGACAGATCATGAAAACATTCATATATTTAAAAGAAATATACCTCTCACATGAGTGCACATGGTTTAAAACATATTCAAGATGACGTATATTCATTCGTTTGTTGAATCGTATTTGGTCTAAAACATTGCTTATACTGTAGTATACATTATTTTCATGTTTCAATGTCCATGCTTCCATGACAAATACAAGAGGGATTGAGGGCCCTATCTTACACCCGGCGCAATGTGGCGGAAAGCGGAACGCAAGTGTTTCTGCTAGTTTCAGACCGACAGTTGTCCAGTGCCTACGTTGTCTAAATAGCAAATGCACTTGTGCCCATTTTAGCGCCGGTGGGTGTGTCGGTCTAAACATGAGGTGTGGTCTAGCCCATTGTTATCTTGAGGCAGCGGAATGTGATTGTGCGATTGACCAGCAAAAACCTGGTCTAAAGTCAGCACGAGGAGCATTATGCATATAGTATCGCCTATGGCAGGTGGACAATGTGTGTACACTCTGCTTGTTACAAATACAGGGACGTGCAGGAGCGCACAAATATGCAAAGGATTCAAAATGTATAGAGTACAATGTAAAATATAATTAGTGTGTAACCTACACAAACATATTTTAGGAATCTCGCTAATGCCTAGATCTTCTGCTCCAGCACTTTCATAAACCCGGCGGTATAATAGAAATTTGCCTTTGATGAAATTGCGCGTATATTTTTAAAGTCAAGTAAATTTTATTTATATAGCCCTTAATAACATTGCAGTCTCAAAGGGCTTTACAGCCTACATTTAACATGGAAACAAACACCCCTTTAACCTGCTCCTCCCCCAATGGGAATGGGAGATTAAACTTGTATGGGTTTATCGTATGTTGCGCCCAAAACACACCCATGAATAATGAAGTCCAACACTTATGAACCATGCGCCCAGCGCACCGACCGCTTATCTGCCGGTAAAATAGCAAACATGGATATGAACTAGGGCTGGGTATTGACAAGGACCTCACAATTCGATATCTATATGATACTATACGTATCACGTAGGGCTGTCCCGAATACCATTTTACAGGTTTAGAATACTTGATGGTATTTCCGAACAAGTATTCGAATACTCTCTCAAAAACACAATTAAAAACACTCTGTATATTAAGAATCTTCGATTGCTGTATTAGCCAATAAGAGTGTGTGTTGAATGAATAGCCTCGCTCTCTTCTTACAAACAGAGCCAATTGCAATCAATTGTGTTGATGACAGTGTAGGGCATGGAGACAGTAGGATTAATGGGAAAACATCCATGCATGATGTGAAAAAATGGATACTCGAATCCTAATATTTTAATCGAATACATACTAACGAACGAATACCCGAATAATCAAATATTTAGGGCCAGTCATAAATCACAATGCATTGCGATAGGATACATATTTCAATAGTCAAATCATTTACTGAAAATTTTAAAAATAGAGCTGAAAATACTTGCTTGAGTAAAATTAAAGTAACATTTTAAGGGTCTGGAAATCGATACAATAACGTAGAAAACCGTATCGAGATATATTGCCGTATAGATTTTTTCAGCACAGCCCCCATTTTGTATCCCAGATAATGCAAAACAAGTTACCTTCATCCACCTGTCTCTTGACATCCACAGTGTGGGCTTTACTGCCCTCACCAATGTTGTCTACAAGAATCTTCATCAGCACGCTAAAGTCTTCCTCAGCCAGACACATCTAGGCATGAGGAAGCAAATATTTACACGAACAAAAGATTTGACCTAACCATCTAATAATGTTAAACTTAGTGTTTGCATGCTACAAACAAGCTCAAGATAAAATTAACTAAAGAGGCACACTGATAGCCCAACATTTTCTTAGATCACAATAATACAATACGATGTGTGTGCAAAAATACAGAAGAGAAAACCACCTACATTCATTGACTTGAGAACTCCTTGGACCTTTACTCCTGGGATCCCGTTGTACCACGAAGCAGCCAGATTACGGTTGACAAGAAGCTCCAAATTGATTGGTTGGAGAATCTCAACGTCTGGCTGTGTGGAGACTCGATTCAGGGTGGTTCTATCAACAGAGAACAAATCGTAAGCAAACATTAGTTTAGGTTAATGACAGCAGAACATAGTCACAGCTGACATAACTTAACATAACAACTTAACATTTTACAACCTATTGTTATTAATATATTATTATTAACATTATTAATATATCATACAATCCCAATAAATAATGCCTAGAAGCACCAAAAAAAGTGATAAAATTCTAAGAGCTTATAAAACAAGAGAAAGTATAGGAAAGACAAGAAGCTTAAGATTCAAGGCTGCTATGGAATACTGTATATAAATTATGCCTTGTAATATCAGCATGTGCGACGTTATCTCTTTTATTTACAAGTGGTGAAAAGGTTATTTTTTTAACAGTGCACATATGGATGGGATTTTATTAGGAACGAATGAGGGAAACTAGTTTTAAAAAGGTACGTGTATATATGTGGACTAGGCATTTGATGCCTCCCTGCTCCCACACACCTGACTCAAATGAATGGCTTGTTATCACTCTCTGTAGAAGCTTATAACGACCCATTCATTATCAGGACCATGAGAGGGAAACACTGCGCTAGAGCAGGTTGCTACCTGGACAGCTTGAGATGAGTCAACTTGACATCCATCGTCTCCACCACAACAGGCAGAGAGAACCCCTCCGCGTGCAACAGCGAGAAGCTGTTGCCCACGGTGATGAGGCCCAGATCCACCACAAAGGCATTGTGGGAGGTTGACGACTGTGGGATGATGATGAGGGGTGCCTTCAGCTTGATGTCCATGGAGAGACGGAAGCTCTTCTGGGCAAAGTCCCGCACGCTGGAGGCAGCCTTCTCCGCCGCCTGCGCCGTGGCGGCGCTCAGAGCCTCCTTGGCCGTCTGGAAGTTGTCCACAAACATCTGGAGGACACACACAAACACAGCTGAGCAGAGAGATACATGGCAGAATACGACTCCACGCATGTCAGCCATGAAGGGGAGCAAAGGGATACCAGGGCAGTTAGTACCGGTATGTCGTATGTGAGACGTTCACTGCCAGACTGGTGACTTGTCAGTCATGCAAAAAAGTAGAAATAAAATGTCAAATAATAATTGTACCAAAACATTGTAGCTAGCCAATGCAAATAAATACTTGACCGTCAATATAAAGGAAGTGAGTTAGCTCACACCATCATGTAGTTGAAAGTGAGACGGAGAGGGAGAGGGCGATAAAGATGGTTTAAGAGGAGACGAGTGAGTGTAGCAGAGCACTTAATGGGAGAGTGAGTCGGGATTCCTGTCATGTGTTTGTGAAAGGCATTCCTTCATTCATGCCAAAATAAATAATTACACAGTACAGTCTGTCAGATCTGGGTCAAAAAGAACTTGCAAATAATTGTAGGCATTTGTTTTGGCCTGGCTATGAGACCAACTGGGTGGAGGTTACTGAACTTCGGAAGATACGGTTGATGAGAGGTTAAGTATTTTACAATATAGTTAAATATGACTTATTTGAATAATACTCATTTATAAAACCCCATCCATCTGATGTATATTAATATAAATCATTATTTGCAAATACAGTAAGACTCAAGTCTGGTGTCCAAGATGTTGTAGAGTTTAGATAGACTTCCATGCAGACAAGACTTGTGTTGTAACAATTCACCAACCAAGGCATTACTACATCGTATACTGTAACAACAACTCATCCAGTATGAACAAGATGCTCAAATGTTGATGAGTCAATAGCAATGTGTTATTTCTTCTCTTCATTATCTTAATTTTTTTTTCTGGCATAAAATGAACATCTGGCTTTAGTCATGCAACTACATTTATAAAAAAACAAAACATGTCTTTCTGTACAAAGCTATTATAAATTAGACCAGTATTCTAATGCAGCATGAATTTCCGAACAAGAGATGAAAACATGCAGTTGCTGTCTTGCTGAGGTGACATTTGGTGACCTTTGACTTAAGATGCCCAACCCCAACCTGCTCCTTAATACTTACTATAGCCACTGTACTGTATGCATAGTGCATGTGTAAGTCTTGCAGCATTCCCTGTAGCCTAATGTACGTGTCAACCATGCTGATACAGAAAGCAAATACAGCACAGCACATCTTTAGAAACATTATGTAGGCCTATGTGCAGTATTTTATCATTGTTTTTCCTTAAAAGCTCATCCTTCAGTGTCTTAGACTGCAAAATTAACCAGTGGAGGTGTTGAATGGAACACACAGGGTAAAAAAGCCAATAATAAAAAGGAGCTTTTCAATGTTCAGCACACTTTTAAAGATGCTTGGAGGAGTAAATAGTTACATTTTTCTATAGCCTTTTAAAACCATCCTAAAATAAATGATTAATAGCTCCATTTCAGTCTGGGAACCATTCTAGGATTTACAAATATGATTTGTTCACTGACGTATCTTCGACAAATGATTTACTCTCATTTGTGATATCTATGGATTCCACTCACAAATATCGTATCTTAGATGGATGGCCCCTTTTAGATATCAAGTAGGCAAGTAACTTCTCTGGTAGGAGAAGTATTAACCACATACTGTACAGTACCTGTTTCTTTAAATATAATTAGAAAATATATTTTGGTGACAACATTCTTTATCAATAAAATAATGGGTTTTCAACCTTAAATTATTAATTATCTAATGAATGTTTCCTTCTAAATTAGCTATTTAAACTAAACTAGTATTTGAAGAGCACATATTTGCATACAGTATGCACACTGACGCCAATGTTGACTTTGTTTACAGTACATTCGCAGAGTGCACTTAGTGTGACATGACATTTGCAGAGTGTATCTTCTATTTTATATGGACTGCACAAACCCACTTAGACAAACAGTGGTTAAACACCATAAAAATATTGTTTTAGAACTGGTACATTAGTTACATTAGTAGAATAAGTCCTAGTTTAAGTAAAGGTCAACTTTAATGCATAACCCATTCACAATATGGTGACCCAGTAAAAAAATTACATGAATAAATAACTTAAAGATACAATATGTTAAAGGTGGCTTTAATGTGAGTAGCATCACTGTGTGCAGCTGCAAAGCCAATCCGTTTGAATGCAGTTGAGTGCTACATGCTAGGAGCAGTACCTCATCAGCAGACTGATACTGAATGCTAAAAGAAGCCTGAGAACGACACAGATTTAGAGAAATAAGACAAATTACAGAAACTTTAGAGACGATGGAGTGAAAAAGGAATCTGCTGACATGGTACCAACCATACCGGCTCAAGTGGACAACTACATACAGTAGTTTAAATTAGCAAACCATTACATTTAGCTTTCATTTACAATTCTGCAAATGGTGCTAAATGTATAAGGCACATGCAGACAAGATTAAGAGTTATAGTCTAATCTGGAAAGTGTTATGGTTAAAACATAAACATACATTATACAGGACAGATGATATTAAATCCATCATCAATCAATCAAATTTAAATTACTGTAAGTAGAGACAACATAACAAATTCATTAAACATTATTTAAAATTTGAAAATATAGATATTTAGTAAAATACAAATAATAAAAAACATTAACACAGCCAACCAAATCACATTCGGTGTGCATAACACTGGTATGAACATGTGTCTCTCACCAGCAGGGACATGAGGAACTTGTGCAGGTAGACGATCTGGATGCAGCCCAGCCTCAAGGTGACCCTGCCGTCCACCTTGGAGGTGTCTGTGTAGTCTGGGCCCTCAGTAGCGCTGGGATACAGACACAGCTTGAAGCTGAACACCTCCTCCCCTACGATCGACACAGCCTAGACAGAGTCGTATCTCAGTAAAATCATTCTCATTCAGAGAATCTCTTCAAATGCTATTTCTAAGGTATAGTCGGCTATTGTAAGTTAATTGTGAGCTAATACACTTTTTGTCATATTCACCAAATATCTCCTTGCATTTCGCTACCATACCGTTCTCTGTGCTTGCTGAAAAAATAATCCGGCATTTTTACACAGCCCTGGCTCCGTCAATAGGAATATAAACAAAGTGGCAAAAAACGCTCACATCAACAATTCACCTAGCCTCGCAATACGTTTAAATCTGGGGGAGTTTGTTTTGATTTGATCTTTGATCTTTGATCAGAATGACTAACCATGCTTAAATAATACCACTGCCCTTTGTGCTCAATATTAGTAATATTACTACTACTAATTACTTCTGTTCAGTGCCAAATATTTATTCACACAATTTATTTTCCATTGCAATGTACCTGTTTGTGTATAGTGTGAGGGTCGACGTCTGTGACCACAATGTCTCGTAGGCGCGCAAAAACCTCCGTCTCTTTCGCCTGGACTAACACGGATGCATCGACACCTGGGAACACAGATATTTAGGTACAGTATTTGGTTGAGAATAGAGCCGTCTTGTCTTGCAGTTAGAAGTTAACCTCTGCTTTTCGACCTGACCTAGATGAACATAGATGGTTTTGAAAAATAAAGAAAAACAGAAATGAATGATCCTACCTTGAACTCTGATGTCGGCGATGCTGTGTCTATCGTCACATACCTCCACACGGAAACAGCCAAGCATGGCAAACAGCTTGAAGTTAAACACACTCGTGTCTTTGGAACGGCGAGACACTGAAGAGTGAGATTTGAATGTGTGTGAGTGGTCTAGTGTTAACATGTGCTAGAGTGATTCAGCGATTCAAATGTGTATTTTACCAGTCTTGCCATGCACGGCTTTCTCCACCCGTCTCTTGTCATCCTCTCTGTCTCTGGCGGAGGTGAGTTGTTGGGGAAGGACGCTACTGAGATAGTTGATGGTGGAGAGCAGGGCTCTAGTGTGGAGGAGACAGTCTAGAGAAGAGAACTCCACCTAGAAACACAACCAGGACCAAGAAGAACCAGACCTGAGACCAGAACTGAATCAGGACTCTTGTTTTAATGTACTGGCCACTGGGTTAACCGTTTGAATGCTCGCTGTAAACAAACCACTTCTCCCATTTACTGTAAAACACAGTGAATTGGCTTTTAAAGTCCCTACAAACAAGCAGACTTGTTTTTCACATTACCCATGTCTTTTGTTGAGGCTAAAATGTAAATGGTTGCAACTTAAAGTGATTAGCATAGCCACATTTGCTTGAACATACAACACACTTAACATTACTGCCTCACAAAATGTTTTACACATTCATCACTTTCAGTTTCTGAGAAAACTGTGTCAAAGGGTTTCAAGGTCGGCTGTATATTATTTTCACCATTCACTGCCATGACATCTGACAAACAATGCAATAAAACGTATTCTGGCTCATTTGACAGAGCAGCAGACAGATGTTTAAACAGTTTAAAGTTGAAAAACACATTTAATAATATGTCAGGTTTTTTTTTTCTTCATTA
This sequence comes from Typhlichthys subterraneus, assembly GCA_027564835.1. Lineage (NCBI taxonomy): Eukaryota > Metazoa > Chordata > Actinopteri > Percopsiformes > Amblyopsidae > Typhlichthys > Typhlichthys subterraneus. The sequence continues at coordinate 11,997 of JAODUH010064928.1, forward strand.
AAATTAAACAGTAAATCCATTTAAAATAAAGCAAATGTTGAATGAATGTAAAATGACTGGTTTGATTATCTGTACTGAGAGGGAACATCGGGAATGTGAGAGTATGCAAGTATCCCCTCCCTACTGCTGAGATGCTAGTAAGCAAGACATACTTCGAAAATAGATTTAGTCTTTAGATTTGTACAGTACTTACGGTTTACTGTTTTACTTCTATATCGGACCACCCTTAATAACATGTCCTTGAGTACTATTATTATTTTTCATTTTATTTTCTGAATGAAAATGATCTTAACTCAAACCTTATTAGATATCAGTAAATTAAATGTGATGAGACATCTCCAAATTGGGTGTATACACTTTGTAATATTCCTGGTCCACCTTCATTGCTAGACTGCTTAGCAACAATAGAGTCATTGACAGCCAGCTTCCATCTGTTTCTATGGCAACCCTTTAAAAGACATCAATCTTTCACTCACCTTGATTGTCTGCTCTGTGTTGTCAAACATAGTTTGGAAGGAGGGGCCATTGATGTCAGCCTGTACACACACACACACACAGGCGCGTACGTACGCACACACATAAGGATTAAATATTCAACTGTCATATTGCATGAGGAAATCGATACCATGGAATATATACTTCCATACTGCCAAGTAACTCATTTGGTATCAATTATTTAAAAATATATAGATAATAAAATGATATTACAAAACATGGGTTGCTGCATCCCTTCTAAACGTTTTCACAGTCCGTAGCCTACATATTTTGTGCTCGGTTCTTCTAATGTCATAGTTTTCCACAGTCACGTGACTATGGAAAACCTGTGTTATGTGAGAATCAAGCGTGCAAGCACTCAGCAAGCAAGGAAACACAATGTGGTGTGGCGCTACCTTTGTAAGCTTAAGATTGGGACAAATGTATAAACAATCAAATTACATAAATTAAATAAATGCAATATGAAGATATTTCTGTTTGGTTTTCCTGAAACTAATACTGTGTGTTTTGTAAATTGTAAATTAAATGCTATGACTGTAGGCCTACTGTGATGAAACATCAATGCTGGTGATAATGTTGTAATATTGAGAAGATTACCATTTTTAATACAGCGTCGTATCGGTATCGATAAAATTCAACATGAAGTCATATGGTATTGAATATGGTATTGAATTAATAAAATTTGGTATCGCCAATCACTACTAAATAGCCATCTACAAAAAGTTCAATATAGTTGTTTACATGAAACATTAGTTACATTAGTTAGATCACGGCAAATGTTACACTCAAACCTCTACTTTGTGTACGTGCTTGCGTGCGTATGACCACACCTTGGTGTACTGGACCTTAAGGAGGTCAGAGCCTTGTTTGTCTGAGGAGCTGATCAGATGCAGGGGCTGCTTGTTATCATCTGAAACACAGTCCATGTGTCAGCACAGCATGTACTATTGGACAGTGTGTGTGTGTTCTGTGTGCATCAAGCCCCGTATCTCACAGTAGTCCAGTGTGACACGACGCAGGTATGATGTCGCTGTGAGGTCATAGGTCCTCAGTTTTCCCTCCGCTCCAAGCTGACACACGCTGAGAGACAGAACCGTGGTCTCCTGGTCTGCCTGCCGTGTCAGCTCCAACAACACCTGCACACACGCACGCACGCACACACACAAAGAAGTTAAATGAATGTGATGTCACTGTAGAAACACATATTAACAATACATATTATGTTATTGCAATGCACCTCTTTGATTTCAAACTGGAAATGGACATCTGTGAGCTCCTCTGTAACACACCGCTGGAGTTCTTCATCCGCAGAGCGCTCACTGATGTCCTCTTCGGAGTCTGAAACGTTGTTAGTGACGGAGAGGTCAAGTAGATCTTTCAAAGGGCTGCTCGTGTTCTGACCAGCTATGCTACCCGTCGCATTGACATCGACACACTGCGCATGCGCACGGCCGTTATTGCGTCACTTTCGTCATGCTTGACACGTCAACGGCCATAGCCTTGTGCTACTTTTTGTGCCAATATTTGTAATTTCCCTGTGCCAATATCCGAAAGAATGTAGGCAAAGATCTGTGTGCAGTGTATGCAACAATATGAAGCTTTTTTTTTTCATTATACTGCAGAGTACTATGAGTTATACATTTATATATGGGACATTGGTAATGGGAACACCAACCAAACACGTAATGTACCCGTAGCATTTTTCAACAAGCCAGCATAATTCACGAAACATCGGCATTAAAAGGTTGTTTTCCATTCTGTCAAGCTGTCTGTATAGAATGGCATGATATGTTGTGGACGATGGAGGATATACTACAGTATAGAGTATAGAGTCACCAGGTCAAAGGTATCACCGACCTGTTTCTATGACTTTCAGGAGGGCAGGCGGGAGACTGAGAACTCTGGGCCGGACCTCATTCAACGACATTGACTACATAGGGGCAAATCAAGGCAAAACATTGAGTTTACAAACCTACCTACATGTATAAACATGCACATACCTACATAGAGAAATATGTAGGTAACAATATTGGGAAAGAATAAAGAATCTCTGTTTGTGGATGTGAGGGAAAATGTAAATGTACAGTACCACAAAATTAGAACTGATATTTCCATCAATGTATTTCATCACTCTTGGAATGTACCAAGTACCTTCTGTGTGGGGGTTGAGGGGGTGGAGCCCATGTGCGGGAGAGGGATGCTGTTGACCACATCTAAGACTCCCTGGATCTTCTGGTCAGAGATCTTCACATGGAGCAATGGTAGCTCTCCTGAAACCTTAAACCTGCATGCACAACACACACACATACACGTTTCAACAGTGAACTAGTATCGGTATACCATTGGACTAGCACAGTGTACCAATGGTCTATCACTGTCAGTGGACTATAAACCAGTAGACTTTAAACCAGTGTGCCAGTATAAACCAGTGTACCAGCTAGAGCTTTAATTGGGCCTGAAAAGTTGAGCCCAACATGGACTGAGCCCGACACAATTCTGTCCGAGCCCAAACCAAACCCGAACGTGTATGGTTTTTTTGAAGTCCAAACCCGATTATTACAGCCCGATATCTGTTTCCAACTGTCCCAGGTGGTGTCCATACGCTGCGCATCACCGTGCGTATCAGGTGGCGAAGAGCTCTAGATAGTGCTGCTGACTCATTTGGTACTAAATGGTAGGCTATATTGAACAGCTTGCTGGATAGTGATTCAAAGAAAAGAGAAATGTTGTTGACCCTGGAACTAAGTAAATAACACACTAGTTGTCATAGAAATAATAAACAAAGCACGTTTTCAATCATCAATCGTTTTCAATCATCAATCAAAATCATATTTTTTTTTATTGAAAACTGCTTGGAACAAATATAAGCCTATAGGCTTAATGTATTCATCTCATCAGCAGATACAGCATTTTCGCGTTTCTCTCTAAATAACAACGGATCAACGAGGATGAATGGTACAGGCTGCCACCGGCAACATATTTGAATGCGCTATGACTGAAGTTGCTTAAACACGCTGGAAATTATATATTTGTACTCATTATTAAATTCATCCCAAACCCGACATGCCTGGTGAAATATGTGAGAAATAAAGACCGACCTGACCTGTTCAGGCAGAGATCTCAAGCTCTACTGTGGACTATAAACCAGTGTACCAGTGGACTATAAACCAGTGTACCAGCAGACTATAAACCTGTGTACTGGTACAAACCAGTGCACTAGTGGACAATAAACCAGTGTACCAGTATAAACCAGCGTACCAGTGGACTATAAACCAGTGTACCAGTATAAACCAGTGTACCAGCAGACTATAAACCAGTGTACCTGGCCATACGAGCATCCTTCTCCACCATACATTTGGCCAGCTGGACAGTCAAGTCCAGGGGCTGAAGGATGTGTTGGATGGTTGACCCCTGGAGCCGCGCCGTCTTCCAGACTTCACCTAAACAACAGGGACAACAAACAACTGTCACAAACAAACTGTAGCCTACATGTCACATTAAAGAGGAATTTGAGTTGCTACCGGTAAGCACACATACTACCAGTAGAATCGGCCATAATATATGAAAAAATTATAATAATAATAGTGAATGATGTGGTTAGTGAGTAATAGCTTGTTGTTTCCAAGTGTCAGCATGGCGACTATGAAGGTAAGAAATGTGTGTTAGCGGCTGTGCTCCAACCTGACTTGCTGTAGAGCACCTGGACACTGCGGAGCTCCAAGGAGTATCTCTCGTAGGCTCTGTCCATGATCTCCTCCAGGGAGGAGAAGCTAGCAGAGGCTGGCTGGCGGCTTCCCTGGTCCACACTGTTCAGCTGGGAGACAAGCCTCGTAAACAAGCAATACAACTTGATTGAACTTGATGGTTGGTTGTGTTAAAGGTACAGTCAGTCATTCTTGCTAACTTCGAACTCAAATCAAAACAGTATCGTACCAGGGTCCTCCATGGGCGGGGCATCATCACGTCAAAATGCATCAATCAAATGTATTTATATAGCACTTTAAAAACAACCAACGTTGCACAAAGTGCTGTACAGGAAAATTAAAAGTCTAAAAGCCATAAACTACATAGCTCATACGCTCATGAGAATTTGATCAGCTGGTGGGGATTTAATAGCCAGTAGAATGATTTTAAAACGGATCGTAAAATGTATTGGCAGCCAGTGGAGCGAAGCTAAATTCGGGGTAATGTGCCCATACAGTATTTACGTGTTCCATGTATTAAGGTTAAGGGTAAGGGTATATCACATTCATTTACCAGCCACTTGCACCATTTAAACTAGCTAAAATGTTTGAATCAAGTTTCAGACACCCTCAATACACACCTGCAAGCTACCAAAGTCTACGATGATGAGATCGGATTTGCCGTCACAGAAACCAGACTTGGGCACCAACAGGTAAGAGGGTTTGAGGTCAATTCTCAAGTCCAGAACCTTCCGTGTCTCAATTATATGAGACAAGCCTGGGGGAAAGAGAGCTTTTCATTGAGATTACGCATATTTCACAATTATATTTAATTTGTATAAATGTATGGGCAGCCAGTGTCTGTCGGTCAGAACAGAAGTCAATTGAGGAATTCACAAGGATGAATAAGGTCAATAATACAGTATCTCACAAAAGTGAGTACACCCCTCACATATTTGCAAATATGTGAGCATATCTTTTCATGTGACAAC
>JAODUH010064938.1:0-17166 GCA_027564835.1 Typhlichthys subterraneus
TTTTTTTTTTTTCTCTCTCTCTCTCTCTCTCTCTCTCTCTCTCTCTCTCTCTCTCTCTCTCTCTCTCTCTCTCTCTCGTATCACAAGGCATTGCAAGGTTAAGTTCTTTAGCCTATACCCAGTCTGTCCTTCATCCCTCGATCTCCCTGTTTATTTATTCCTCTCACTGTCTATATGCTTTACACCTTCTACATCTTTCATGCTTTCTCTCTGCTCTTTATTATTCTGCATGTGACTTATACAATCTCAGGAGTTTTTCAAAATGTTAAGTATTGGATCATGTTGTTGGTTTTTTTGTTTTGTTTCCACTGTTCTCGTTGATTTGAAACCCATTTAATAGGGTGAGAAACAAATGCATCTAATTTGCTTTGTGGTTTTGGCATCCTCCTGATTGTTTGTTTCAGTGGCATAAAATCACTAGAATAGCTAGTCTGCAAGCACAGACACACACACACACACACGCGCGCGCACACACACACACACACACACGCACACACAGATAGTACGTATTCACCCACACAGGAGTTATGAAAGGCTGTCAGAGCACACTCAGCCATGACAACCACAGAACATACTCCTGAACAGAGGGCGGCACTGGGGGACTCCACATGTTACAGACACACAGACATTACATGACTCCCATATCTATCCACACATCCACCTCCTTACAAATGTTTGCCTTTTTTACATGTTGAATTCCACAGCAGCCTGAAACTCTGTGTGTCTGACACCAGTGTGCCGTAACTAGTAACTAGTAACTAGTAACTAGTTACTGTAATATTATGACTTTTTTTCATTAACTGTTAGTGTAATAAGTAATGCTGCATTACTGCGTTACAAGAACGTGATTTTCTGGTCCTAAATTAGGGTACGCTAATTGAACCAACCTGTCCAATCATCTGGTTTGAGAGGCTGCAATGTTTCACTTTGGATGATTGTTGACTCCTAAGGTTCATTATTGTTACAATAGAGGATTCAATACTAAAATGAGCTGGCTACACGGTTTGTCATTTTTTGGAAGAGTTGAGGCAGGGTAGTGATTTTCAAAGTAATATAGTAATGTAACTAGTAGCGTAACTAATTACATTTATTACCCAGTAATAAGTAAAGTAATATTGTTACTTTTTGAAGGAGTAATAAGTAAATAGTAACTTATTACAATTCCTGAGTAACTTCCCCAACACTGGTCTGGACTTACAAGTCTACAACCGTGCTACAGAAGTGTGCAGGTGGAGGGAGGAGAGACGTACGATGACGGGGCCTCACTGACGTTGCAAAGGGTTTGGTACCATAGAGAGAGAGAGAGAGAGAGAGAGAGAGACGCAGACACCGGGAGGAGGAGGGAAGGCAGAGAGAGGCTGCTCGCTAGCTGCTGCACTCCAGTGTTCCCCAGGAGAGCGTCAGCAGCACACCATGGCCGACTAGCGGGAACAGGCAGCAAAGAGAGGGAGTGTACTGCTACCTCCAACCGAGTAAGTAGGCTACGCTGCGGTTTCCCCCCGTTCCCCAGACCCCAGGCGGCCCATTGCCTTTCTGCCTTTGCAAATTGCTTTTGTATTTATATTTATAGTGCATCTCTGAGAGCGTTCTGTATTGCCTCCATATCATCTGCCATATTATGATAGCTCAGGCATACTTGGTGAAGAGAGCGAAGAAGTCGGGTCTTTGACTTCCAAGTTGAAGTGGATGAGAGCAACTGCTAAATGTAGGGTGTGACTGTATAGTATACCTCCGTGTGTCCAAACTTCTCACTCTCTGCTGTTTGTGCGACTGAGGAACGGTAGGGGATATTTGTGGGCACTCTTGCAGGCGTGAAAGCATCCCCCGTTCATGTCATGTGTGTGTGTGTGTGTGGGGGGTGGGGTGGGGGGGGGGGGTGAAGAAGTGCATTTGGGACTGGTATGCTTCCTGTGTGGGATCAATTAAATACTGCATGAGAGAGAGCACTAAAAGCCTGTCCCACGAGAAGTGCTCGGTGTGTGTGTGTGCGTGTGTGTGTGTGTGTTCTGGCGCATCAGAGTGCAAGCAGTGCCTTTATTAAATGTGATGATCCAGCGCGGTTGAGAGGAAGAGTTCCTGGTTTTCTTTCAGCTCCTGACTAAAAACGAAGCTTCTGTGTCATCTAGTTTTTTATTTTTTTTTCATTTTAAAATGGTTTATTTATTTTTGTAAACATTGGTTTGCCACAGTAATCAATACAAAACAACATGTAGATAGAGTTTTGTGTGTGCAGGTCTATTCTAGTACATGTTAGGGTTCCAGGTTTAGCACAGTGGTTTATTTTGCTGTCTTTCTTCCAAAAATGACACCCCCTTATGCAAACTGCATACTGTACAGTACAGAGGGCTAACCAGCTATTTGTGTTTTTTCTTCTTCTTTAAAATAAAAATCAAGCTTTATGTAAATCGTAATTGACAACAGTAAAAAAACAGAACGCGAAAGAAGCAAAGTGGACTGAAAAGTAGATATCGGTATGTAGAACATACTGTACAGTACTGTATGTAGGACAGCACACATACATGTACAGCATATACAGTACGTATTACATTCCTGCAGTTATAGCAGCTCAAGCCACTAGACAAGCTGCACCAATTAGGCCTAACTGGTGGAAAAGAATCAGTGTCTAAATCAGGTCAGTTTCTAACCATCACATCCGATTTAACGAAGGATATGCAGTATGCAGTGTGCCGTTCTCTGCACTGCATTGTCGGCAGTGGGCACTATATGGGTTAGCTGCACTTGGAGGCAGCTTGGTAAAGTCGGGTTGAGTTGAGGCATCTCGGGGAGCGGAGAAAGCCTAAGTATGCACAGAGCAGCCGCCGAGGCCAATCCTGGCCGAACACACTCAACGCCTTGTGTGCCTGGTCAGTGCTTCGCCAGTGCCAGAGCTGGAACAGCCTTGACGAGTCATGTCATTACACAGTTCCCATTGCATCAGCAGTATTCTTTTTTTTTCTCATATTAGATGCCTCCTATTTCGGTGCATCTGAATAAACTGGCCTGTCGGCGCAAAATGTCTTTCCTGATATGCAAACAGTCACAGAAATTGTGTCAGAGTTTAGTATTTTTTAAAAAAAAGCACAGAATTCAGCAAATTTCTATAAGACACTTGTTGGTGGTGGGCAGTAAAATGTTATTCGGATTTTGTACCGGCCGTTTGTAAAAAAAAAAAAAAAACGGTTGGGAGCCACTGTTATACGGTAGAGTAAGTGTTTTGCAGGACAGGGTGAAGTATCAATCTGGGTGGCTCACCTATTGATCCTCTCTACCCCTCTCTGGTTGCATTCTCAGGGGACCTGTCCTGGTTTTGGTTGGATCTACCACTCTCTGTAATGCTATCTCAGCTTCAGCTGCACCGGAATAGCTGCAATTTCTCCAGCAAAGGGCACTAGCCTTAGCTTAGCATTAGAGATGGCCTGTCAAAGTTGGTGGTTGAAATTTCTGACCAGACTGAGAATTGAAAGAAGCGCTGTACACTGAACATATTCTTGCAGAGCTAGCCATTGAAGTCTGGGACACAGCACTGGCTAACTGCGTCAAGATCCGCCTACTTGACAGGAGAGGTATTTTGACTGTCATGCACGACGACCAACTACATAACTCAATGACCTAAGTCGGACATTAAACTTACACTGATAAATTAGTTTAATTTAACCACACCAGTCTGGTTGTTTGCAGGTCTTGTAAATCTGGTCCACTAAATAAGTAGGCTTTGGTTAATGCTTAAAATAAATGGAAAGCGTAGTAATTACTGTAGTAAGTAGAGCACTGCATTGGCGTTGCACCGGAATTACAATGCAGCCAATGAAAATCTACACCACTTCCTGGAAGTGCCATGGAGCTTGCAGGGGTATATGTTTCAGAAGCTCAGCACTGCGTTGTTGTGACGTAGTGCTAATGGTAAATGGATGGACTTATGATAAATGGACGGAAGAGCGTCTCCGAACTCCCAGTTCTGAAGTTTTGATGTTGATCTGAGCACAGCAGCGAAACAAGCGGAAAGCAATGATGTGTAAAAAGCATTTTATAGCCTTATGTTTTGCCTTTAATAAAATGGTAAATGGACTGCATTTATATAGCGCTTTTCTAACCTTTCGGCCACTCAAAGCGCTTTACAGTATTTTGCCTCACATTCACCCGTTCACACACACGGTGATTGCTGCCATGCAAGGTGCAACCAACCACCGGGAGCAGTTAGGGATTAGGCATCTTGCTCATGGATGCTTACAGGTAAGTCAACACCAGGGTTTGAACCCACGACCTTTCGGCTGGGAGCCCAACACCCAGACCAGTAACCCATCCTGACCCATGAAAATAATTGTTTAAGAAGAGCTACATACTTTAAGGTAAAATCTGCATCTAATGTGTTTGCCCACTGTACTGTAGGAACTGAAAGCACACAGATACATTGCTATTTGCCTCCATTGTTGTGTTTGGTGAGGGGGTTTACTTTTATGTATTGTAGCTCTGGCATTGTAGCCAGATAGTATGAGAAATATAAGCACATGTACTTCTAGTCCTATGTAATCGGGTACGAATGCTTGAGACAATTATGTGCAGTGGCTCCAGTCCATGTTAATGCTTATCAAGTTGTACCAGTATACCTGTATAGTGTAAGGGCCCATTACGCAAGACTAGGCAGCCACCTAGGGCAAAGCATACAGCGTAACGCACAGGGAAACTCATTTGTTCAAGGCACGGCAGGGTCATTCTCGAGAACGCGTGCTAACTTTGAGCTCAAATCAACAACAATATCCCTCCGCAGTGCGGCTCCACACGTTGAAATGCATCGCAAAGCCAATAACACGTGGCGGCGTTCACCAGGGCCGTAGAAGTACCAGATTTTATTCAGCACGCACAGAGAAAGGGTAAGCTATGCGAGGAGATGTTTGGTGAATTTGACAAAAGGTGGATCATCTTATAGCTGACTATAGGCTTGGTTATTGACATAGGCTAAAGTTTATTTTACACTGTACACTGGGGGACAGGTTGGTCTACTGGTCTAGTGTTGGGCTCCCAGCTGGAAGGTTGCGGGTTTGAACCCTGGTGACCTACCTGTAAGCATCCTTGAGCAAGATGCCTAACTCCCTAACTACTCCTTGTTTGCACCTTGCATGGCAGCAATGACCATAGGTGTGTGAATGTGTAGCAAAATACTGTAAAGCGCTATATAAATGCAGTCCAGACTGTCAATATTCCCAAAGTTTTTGTCTTGCCTAAGATGGCAACATCTAGGGCCTCTTAAAGAACAATGTTGTACCTTTTTAGGGAGCATTCTTCAGAATTCTTCTTCTTATCGTGTACTGTGCTTACATTTTTGAGAGAATACACATAACAGTAAATGTTCACCTTCTAAACCAGAGGTTTTTTTCAGGCACAGGACCCCTTGTGGAGGGTGGCATAAAAGTACTTTGTAATAGTGTACTTATTGTACTGTGTACTGTATACAATGGCTAATACCTGACAGATTCATATTATAGCTTATTATTAGTTATATATTATGTTAAAGGGAATTCTCTGACATTACATTTTTGGAAGAATAAAAAAAAGTACTTCAGCTGGTTGTTACACACCCAGCCGGCGTTTGACGGACCTCCTCAACCTTGCCGTCCTCCATCCCACACCCCTCGCCAGCCCCCCTACTCCCCAGCCAGCCAGCCTAAGGAATGTCACGGTCCTCTGATGACTGGTATGCTGCCTGATCACAAAGCAGACGACTCTAGGAGAGGCGGGGTGGAGAACAGTTGCAGGGCTATATTTAGACCAACCGAACTCACGGAAGAAAAAAGAAAAAGAAAATGTCTGTTTCCAGACTGTGTACTGTGTACTACCGCATCCTCTCTCTCTCGCTCTCTCTCTCTCCCTCTCTCTCCCTCTCCCTCTCTCTCTCTCCCTCTCTCTCTCCCTCTCTCCCTCCCTCTCTCTCTCTTTCTTTCTTATGCCTGCAGTGTTCCTGTACAGCATAATAATAAGCTGTAAGAACAGTTGCAATACACATCAGCACATTACACAAATTCGTGTCAGTGTGCTCTTGCACTCATTCTGTTCACATTCTCTCTCCATTTAAAGTGTGATTGCCTTAAGAGTGACACCCCGAACTGAACCAGCTTATTATTGTTTACATAGCGCGCTGTTCTACCAAACATAAACAGAGAGCTGGGTGATGGGTATTTTCGGGGGTATTTCCCCTTTACAGTAATTTCACGTTGCACGCACTGCTGCAAAATACTTCTTAGGTATCTCTATTCTCTACTCATCGCTCTCTCTGCCTCACAGAGACTGTGTGACTCAACAGCTGCTCCAGCACAACACTAATGATGAAAACAAACCCGTCATATCGGTTCCAAGGAGGAGGCATTTGAAGGAGCTGGCATGATCTGACTACAGTAAAGTGTGTGCTCACACACGCGCGCGTGTGTGAGCACACACTTTGCGTAATGTCAGTACAGGCATATGCTTGTTAGCCTGCCTTCTTGCATTCTGCCTTCTGTTCACCTTTCATTTCAAGTGATATAGTACAGTATAGAGACACACAGCCCTGAGACATTGCTTTGTTAAAAGCAATGCACTTGGCTCTAAACCAGCTGAAGGTGAATGAACGTGAGAGAGCGCTTGCTTCTGCCAACATAATGGACTCCCAAGCCTGGCACATGATGCCCAGGGCATCCACGAAGACACATACTGTACATCCCATGCTTCTAATGGAAGCCCTGAGAGGCGAGCCCAAAACAATGAGGCAGTCTCTTACAAAACAACCTGCTGCCCTATTGAGATGACTGATGGAGCAAAGATGGCCGCTTGCTGACTCAGCACTGCGCTCCTTTTTGCTGGCATACATCACCCTGGCTGTGGTGATAGATGCTGCGGATCAGGCATGGCGATGCCCTGGCCTTCACCACCGTGTGTCTCTTCCCTCTCTACTGTCTGGACTGTCTGTCCTACTGTTCCCACCGTTAAAACGCTGTTTGACAGAGCCTTCGCTACACAGGCGATTCAGCAAAGCAAGATTGAGGTCTCCATCACTGACCGGCAGAGAGCTGTTTTGTTCCTGTGTCTTTTTTGGATTACTTATTGCGATCATGACCGGGCACAGAGTATACACAAGTGCCCGCTCTTCGCTCTGGTGTATTTATAGTCTTGTCTGTGTGAATGACAACAGGACGGGACGCCTGGTGGTTCAATTCAAGTGGGTGCTGTTAGGGTAAAGTCACCTTAGCCAATATTAGACAGAGAGGGGATAACAACACATTCTCCTCCTGATGCTGAACGCTCCTGCCTGCTGTTTGTATCAGACACACGACATAACACACAGGCAATGGGAACCCTGGAGAGAGAGACAGCGGGTAAAGCAGAGGGCAAGAGAGGAGAGGAGAGGAGAGGAGAGGGGCGGAGAGGAGAGAGGAGATGAGATGAGAGTGTGGGAGAGAGGAGAGGACAGTGGAGGAAAGGAGGAGGGGTGCGGGGGGGAGAGGAGGGTGGGGGAGGAGGAGAGAGAAGTTGAGACGAGTGTGGGAGAGAGGAGAGGAGAGGAGGGATGGGAGGAAAAGAGGAGAGCCAAGGTGTGTCTTTAACGACATAGGGGGCTTTGAACGCCCTCAGAGAAAAGGAGGTGTTCCTCCTCAGAAGAGGTGTAGACGAGGAGACGGAGAAGTGCACCGGAGCAGCGGGAGGGCATGTGCCGGCCAGCACCGCAGTCGGGCACCAGTGTTACAGTACATGATGGGGAACATCATTGTTATATTATGGGGAACGGCTGTTGAGATCACGTGAGTCACGGAGCACTTAGGCCGAGCACACGCCTCTCTCTCTCTCTCTCTCTCTCTGTCTCTTTCCCTCTATCTCTTTCGCTCTCTCTCTCTCCCTCTCTCTCTCCCTGTCTCTCCCCCTTACTGTAACCACAGACTGTGTGACGGAGTAAGCGGGGTGGGGTCGGGAGATGGTAATGGTGTTGTTGTTGGTGGTGTGTGTGTGTGTGTGTGGGGGGGGGGGGGAGTGGAGAGCGCTGGCATTATAGAAGCATGTCTGCCTCCGACTCCAGCGCTACCGGGTTGATCTGTGACTAGGCGCGCTGCTGACGCTCCTTCTCCGTCCATCCATCTGTCCAGCCACACGGGTATGTGTGTGGGTCTGGCACACCTTTGCCTCTCTGCTTCTCTCTCTCTCTCTCTCTCTCTCTCTCTCTCTCTCTCTCTCGCTTCCCCCATGTTTTTCATTGCCCCGCTTCTTCCCGGCAGAAGGCAGCAGTCTATTTTGGTGCTCTCGCTACGCTGCTGCTATCCACATCTTCCTCCTGCTGCCATCGCTGCCGCTTTCTCTCCAGACACCTCCTTGTACCGCTGTGGACCGGGGAGGACTGGAGAGAATCTGTTGAATACTGCGGTTAAGCTGCCTCGTCTGTCTTCGTGTTTTAACAAGCATTCTCGTCATTAGCCTGAGGAGTAGGCTAGAGCCCAGGACATACCTGGTCTCAGCCTCTTCCATCCATTAGCACTACGCCACATAAGCAACCCTGTGCTGAACATCTGATATGTATGCCGCGTTCATAACGCAGTCGTGTTTACCGCGTTCACGAGAAGAGTCGATATGAGCGCCCCAATTGTATTCACGACGTCGTTAAGTGGAACCTATCTGAAAGCTTAGAGTTCACAATTTGTGCACTTCCCATGTCCTAGGCACAATTTCACGAATTCACGAATTCCCAACAAATTCCTCTGTATAAGTTTAACTTCCAACCTGGTCATTGAGTTATGCAGTTGGTCGTTGTGCATGTCAGTAAAAATACCTGTCAAGGTATGCAGATCTTTATACAGTTAGCCAGTGTTGTGTCCCAGACGTTATGCTAGTCTGGGACTAGCCAGTCATTACGTTAGTAAAGCTACAGGTAATAAATAGTACAAGTGACTGAATATGAGCATGAGTGTTATTATACATTATTAGAATTATTAGGAATATTTGTTCTAAAAGTTACCTTGTTTACACATTGGTTGGCTGCCTTCTCTGTTGTACAAAATAAAGTAAATATATAAAAACGGTTAAAGGTCATGTGACCAGGAAACAGTTGCAATAGTGGAAAACTTAAAGTGGAACACTAAGTAGAAATAGCATATAGGGCACCACCACCAGTGTGAATCATTATTTTCGAAAGGCTGTTTTTTTTTTTGTTGTTTTTTTTACGTGAAGATGATGATGTGAGAGCTTGCTTATCTCATTCGTGTTTTGTTGCATTGTTATCAGCATTGTAGAATATTGCCCATTGTAAACGTTTAAACCCTCATAACTGTAAGAGTCAAATGAATCACTGACACTGAGACACTTTTTGCATGTCTCTCTTACAATAACATCCTGAGGTTGGCAGCCAGGTTCCTCTTAGTCTTGCGAGGCCATCTTGATCTCACAAGCTTCACGATTTGTACTCTTCTGTGCGTTGGTCTTGGGAAGTCAGAAGACAGTTATTTGCACCACCAACATCTGAAAACGGTTTTGAATGTAGGGATCCATACTGACGGGAACAAATAGTTTGAGCTCGCAAGTGGCGCAGACAAAAGCAGCACAGTTCATAAAGTGCATGTTCACTGAAATGCTGGCATTGAAGAATCAGAGTGCAGCCTGTGTTTCTCAGCCCTGCAGCCCACTGGGAAATGAAGCAGACTTAATCAGAGCTGTGTGACGCTATGGTGGGACTACCGGCCATGGAGCTAGCTGTGTGATACATACAGGAAGACATGTTCCCAGACTTTTCTAAATGTCCCTTCTTCCCTCTTCTGTAACGCACCTGGGTCCCGAGGCCCACAGTGGTTCTGGCGAGGTTGACAGAATGGGGACATTGAGGCCCCTGCTTCCTGTAGCAGAGAGACATGAACCAGGAAGTAATACATTAGACTTCCTGTAAGTGGTTGCTCTGTGACCATATGTGCCTTAGTGACATGGGAGGCCAGGCCCGCTTAACCTGACAAGCCATGTTCATTGTTGTCACAGGTACTTTCAAAATAATCCTTGGCAGTTGATTGGATGAACCATCCGGTCGTTTTCACTGTCGGCAAACGTAAGCCACGCCCGTATAACTATCAATATGATGCTGATTGGAATGTTCAGTTGCTACTCGGGCACATTCAAAATGATTCCTAGTCTTTCCAGACTTATATTCACGGCGAAATTAAACTGAAGCTTGCGAGACCATCCTGATCTCGTGCACTTTAGTTTAATTTCGATTAGTTTCCGCTTGGTCTCACCTTAAAAAATGTCCAGTCGTGTGACATTCTCCAAATTGCAAAACTTTGGTTTGAATGTCGGCTCACACCTTTCTGCACCGCTCCCTCTACAGCCACACAGTTTCTGTTTACGTTTAATTACGCAGTTGTGGTTCACTAACACAATGGCTGTTTCTCAATTCCAAGAACGCCGGGTACGTACTTGTGTTCTTGAGAGGTACGTTCTTGCCAAGTGTCCTTATGAGAATCGTCTTGCAAGCCACCGGTTGTTATTTACTTTTATGTAGCATTTCTTTAATCTTTGTGACATTAAATATACCCATTGGGTTTTCTTCCTCTCCCAGTACTGTATGTTAATTATATTCTGTGTATTTTAAAACTATAAAAATTAATTCAGGGAGGGAAATACTGGACTGATACAATGGTAAGGTGAGCTATCCAATGTGTCTGATTAAGAATAGTTCAAACTTGGTCGGTAGTGTACCATTGATATGTACTGTATGCATGCGTGTCTGTGTCATTATTTTGAATGTTAATGAAATACAGTACGCCCTATGCTGGATATTGTTACGACCTTATTCTAAATAAAGTAAATGAGCTCAATGCTGATATGATGAAAAGGGAAGTAGCTAGGTAAATGAGCTCTCTTTTTTCCCATTGTTTGTTTGACACAAAAGCATGAATTCTTCCTCTGCCACCTGTCTACTTTAACCAAATGAGTGTCTAGAGACCACGCAACAGGAGCTACAATTATTAACGTGATACTGTATTATGAATGCGATGCCCTCGGGGACTGATTTGGCTGTTGCTCGCCTTGGGGGGGGCCTTCCTGAACGTGTGTCGCCTTGGTTGAGTAAATAAGCAGACAACAGCACCGCATTGGCTGGCTGACTCTGTGTTGTCGCAGTGCTCACGCACAAGCTCCCAGGGGATGTGAGGGCTGCTTTGGAAAGCAGCGGGGACTCCCTGTCCCGGCTGGATGGGTCACACGGCTTCTTGGAAAAGGGAGGGTGGCTGGCATGGGAAATACAGGGGGTGTGAACCGGACAGATGTAGCTGGATGTCAGAGAGGGGTGCCAGGGGCCCGGACTGTTGACAGTTGAATTGTGGGGCCAGCCTTTAGCGGAAGGACTACAGGCGAACCGCTGCATCCGCCACAGGCACTGATGTGGCTGTTCCTTTTGTCCCATCTCCCCCCTCCCCTCGCTCCTCTCCTCCCCTCCTCCCCTCCCCTCTCTCCCCTCCTCTCCTCCCACGTCCTCTCCATTACTCCATTCTCATCCGCTCCAATACTTTTTTCTCTGCTTTTCCCTCTCTCTCCTCCCCTCCCCTCTCTCCTCCCTTCCACTCCTACCCTTTCTCCTCTCCTCCCTTCCACTCCTACCCTTTCTCCTCTCCTCCCCTCCCCTCTCCTCCTCCTCTCTCCTCTCCTCAGGGTTCAGCTGATTCCTACACTAGTCGACCGTCGGATTCCGACCTGTCCCTGGAGGAAGACCAGGAGGCGTCTCGGCGTGAAGCCGAGCGCCAGGCTCAGCTACAGCTGGAGAGAGCCAAGGTCAGAGTGCAAAAGGTCAAAGGTCACTGCCAGTCCTCTGACTACAGTATTATGTAATCCTGGTGCAATTACAGCACCTTCCTTACTCTGTTGTATTATAAGGTCTAAAGAGCTACTAACCTGACGTGCCAGATGGATTGTTAGTCACAAGTCCATCTGGGGAGCCGTGCATTGAAACTGTTTGTAAAGGGCAGGCGCTTTCAACAAATACCTGGCAGTTGATTGGATGAACCATCTGGTCCATCTGCTTGTTTTCGCTGTCGGCACACCTAAATCACACCGCACACCTAAACCACGCACGTATAGCATATATGAATATCAATACAATGCTGATTGGTAAATTCACTCGCTACCCCTGACTGATTCTCGCGGCGAAATTAAATTAAATTAAACTTAAGCTCATGAGATCAGGTTGGTCTCGCGAGGCTAAAGTGCTATAGCACCTCAGCAGGAATTAGCCATTGCGCTTATCCATTAAATCTCCTCCAAACTGGAAGGATATACAATTTGCAAAAGTCCTGCCACTATTTTGAGTGAATTCATTTTACAGTTTGAATGCAGATCATATAATGTACACAGTTTATTGTGTAATTGTGTTGTTTGTATTATTTTGTGTTTAACAGTCTAAACCAGTAGCGTTCACAGTGAAAACCAATGTGAGTTACTGTGGTGCACTTGATGAGGATTGTCCAGTCCAAGGTGCTGCAATAAACTTTGAAACCAAAGACTTCCTACACATAAAAGAGGTGACAGGCTAATCCTACATATTTTGGCAATGTTCAGCAAAAGTCTTACCTCACCAACTTAACCTTGTCTGGTACATACTGTAAGTCTCTTTTATTCAAGCAGCACCCTAGCCCGTTCTATTTAAAAATACATATATTTTATGTGTGCTTGTGTGGTATTGTATACGTTGATCCATCTTTAAAGTAATGTTTAGGCTAACTCTGGTTTTGGCTTGTTCTTTAGCAAATAATACATGTACTGTTAATGGATTAGGCCTACCCCTCAGTGGTGTATACTGTGTATGTCCCTGCAGAAATTCAACAATGACTGGTGGATCGGAAGGCTGGTGAAAGAAGGAGCTGACATCACTTTCATCCCCAGCCCAGTCAAACTCGAAGCCATGAGGATAAAACAGGAGCAGAAACAAGCAGCAAGGTCAGAGGTCATCAGGATTTCATAAAAGAGAGTCACTTCCGCATAATGGGACCTTAACGTCATTACGTCACTTAGGCAACTTACTTTGTAGTCTTACTAATTTTGTATTTTCACATTCTTATACTTCAACAAATGTATGACAACCTGTGACTCATATGTGTACTTTGTGTCACAATTCAAACAAGCTCAAAAAATAATTTAATTCTTGCCGTTGACTGCCATACATATTTTTTTGGAACTAAGGTCCCATAATGCAGAAGTGACTCAGGCTCTCTATTGTATATATTTCTCAGTCAGCCGGTCTGAGGGTCTATCGTGGACCTTTTCTGACAGTTATTAACAAAATGAGGCCAGGCATTGTTGCTCGTGGGTTTATTTTACACTGAACCTATTTGCTGTGCACCCCCTTCCCCTTCAACTCCCCCCAACCCCCATCCCCGCTCCCCCACACCCACGACCTTCCAGGAAAACAGGAAACTCTTCTTCTGGGGGCTGGAGATCTACACCTCCACCTGCAGGTGAGCTCTGCTGATGGCGTCTTCAGGAGATAAGTTTACATGATGTATCATAATATCATTTTACACTGGAACTTCCACTGGGAATTTCGTCTTGTTCTGGAGCCATAGGCGTAATCCATGTAATTAAACGCAGCTGGAGTATTTGTGTGCTGATCACAGACTGCTTTGCCTCTTAATGTATAATGCTTATGAGAGTTTATCAGTGATTCATAGACCTGTAATGTGTGTATGCTTATGAATACAGTTGACGCATTACAATGGTGTTGGCAAATGGCAAGGCATGGCATCTATTATTGCTTGTGATTGAATCTCAACAACTACACTACTAACACTTTGCCTTCATCTGAATCCTGGAGGAGCTCTATTCTCCGTGTTCTATGGCGAGCTTCGCTAAAGCTTTGTTCTCTTGTTTTTTGAAAAGCCAAACAGAAGCAGAAGCAGGTATGTTGGTGACGGTGCTAATTTCACAGCATAACTTGCACATTGTCTCATTTTGCGTTGACCCCTGAAGGCTACTTTACCCTGGATGTGTGGCCATTGCATACTATAATGGTAGCCATTAGCATTCATGCAAGTGAGCTGCATGGGTGAAAAGAGGGTGGGCTACATGTTGCCTAATTTCATTTCCTGTTTGTGTTTGTGTGAGTGCAGACCGAGCAGGTTCCGCCATACGATGTGGTTCCATCAATGCGGCCTGTGGTTCTAGTCGGCCCGTCGCTAAAAGGCTATGAGGTGAGGCGCCAAAGAAAAACACGTCCATTTGTTCTGGCCGCTCTTCTCTGGCCAGGTTTGGTATCTGATGTGGGTTCCAAATAGTCCTGAATCCTAAATGCTAAAGCTTTTTGATTTGATTGCAGGCAAAAAAAAAGTTTATATGAAAAACATACTTTTGATTGAAATATGAAAGAAATTAAAAAATAACAATGTCTCAGAATTTTTCAAATAATCTTTGCCTTGACCTGGTTGTGGGAGCCGTTGGCGTAACTCTGTTATTTCCATGGCTCTGCTCTGGTCTAGCTTGGCACACAGTAATAGATGTCTCCATCATGTTGATATCATTTAGGAGCTCTATAGGCTAGCCGTTGCCTGCAGGACTCACACACACACAGTCGCATAGCATCCCTTAAGGCTGCCGCCCACTGGCCGCGTCAAGGAATGCAACGTTCAAATTGCTCAGAGGAGCTCAGAAACCTGCAGATATTCAATTCTTGTTTATTGCTTGACGCTCAAGGAATAGAACCACGTTCTAAACCTCTGCGTCGACGCGCGTCAGACACCGCCACTTGGCGTTGCCCCGTTAAATATGAACTTGTTCTAAAACTCTGGCGTCTTTTGACGCATGTCGACACCTTCAGTGGGTGTTGGGCTTTATGTTTTAACTATTCTCTAAAGTAGCCCAGCCCTACTAGGGTTGTACTATTGGCTAAGGCTAGAGCTAACTAAGACACATGCTCATGCTAGCTATAACACAGCTAGACAACTAGCCATATACTGTGCTCTAGCAACATTATTTAAATAAGATACTGAATTTAGAAATTTCATACTTGAATTAGATTTGTCAAAATCTTGACGTTGACTTGACGTTGCAGAACTGTGTCACTTTCTCTCTCTCTCTCTCTCTTTCTCACGCACAGACACCTTCTCTCTCTCTCTCTCTCTCTCTCTCTCTCTCTCTCTCTCTCTTTCTCTGTGACTGTGGAGGCAGAATGCCAGGCCTTTTGCTTTGCATGTGTGTGAAATATGTATGCATCGCTCTGGTTATGTGCTCTGGGGATGCACCAGTGCTCCACGCCAGCCCTGGCACTTTAATATCTCCCACACTCTATCATTACACTGGCTATTTATGCTATTTCTCCCTCCCTCTCCCCTCCTCCCCCCTGTCTCTCTCTCTCTCTCTCACATTCTCTATCTCACACTCACACACACACACACTACACACCTAATCCCATACACCACTCCCTTTTTATTGCTCCCCTCTCTCTCTCTTTCTCTCTCTCTCTCTCTCTCTCTCTGTCATCTCTCTCTCTCATACACACACCTATTCCCATACAAGTACACCACTCCCTTTTATTGCCCCCTCTCTCTCTGATGGATGACAGACAGACAGACAGACAGACAGACAGACAGGGAGATAGACAGACAGACAGACAGACAGACAGACAGACACAAAGAGAGACAGAGAACAGTACCCAGCATCCCATTTCGAAAAAACATAAATTTTTCAGGCATGTTTGCATATAGACTGCTCCCCCCCACCCCCACCCCCCCCACCCACACACACACACACACACAAAAGCATGGGCACGGTGTGGTGTATGTCTCCATCCATGCCGGCCTAGGCGTCGCTGGTTCTCTCTCCGAGCCCACTGTCAGCCCACAAGTAGATCACCACACGCCACACAGAGGAACCAGAGAGCAACACACCCTCTGGTCCTGGAAGAGCTTCATTGACACACATACACTATACACTCTCACAACATGTACAGTATAGATAAGGCTGGGAGTGGGGGAGAGGGGTGAGAGAGAGAGCTAGAGAGGGGGGGGGGGGGGAGAACTATAGTTTTTATATACAATATTTTTTTTCAGCACATTGAGAGAGATTGTTTAGATTTTTTATACATCTTTATTTTCTGCACATCGATACTTTTTATATACACCTTTCTCTTCTGCACATTGAGAGAGAAAGTTTTTTGAGATTTTATCCACCTTTATTTGTCTGCACATCTGTAGATGTTCTGATTTGTCCTCACGTGGGTGAGTTATGCACTTCAAATAAACCTTTGGGCCCGAACCCGTGTTTCGCCTGCCGATTTTAAATTATTAAATAAAAAATTATGAATTATTAAAATACAGCATATTATTTACCATGCCCCTTTCTAATTGCCTGCCAGGAAAACTATCATTAATCACAAATAGCCAGTGTTGATCTGGTAACTGTATATGCGCTCATGTTGACTCAACTAAAACAATGCATATACATCTTTAGAAAAGAAACCAGTAATGTTGAATCCAATAGAATGATAAAATATTTGAAATATAAAATTAAGTTTTTTTGCATTACTGTAAATAAAAGTAAGGAAATGGGAAATAGTTTCCCAGTTCTCCCTAACTGATCAGTCATATAGTCTACGTTCCTCCAATCTGTCTCCTAGGTAACAGACATGATGCAGAAAGCCCTGTTTGACTTCCTCAAGCACAGATTTGATGGCAGGTCAGTACATCAGCCCCTTCTTGTCTCATTGTGTGTGTGTTCATGTGTGTGTGTGTGTGTTCATGTGTGTGCGCTTGTGTCTTGTTGCATGGTTGATGATAGGACACATTGTGACAGTGTATTTTAGCTATAAGGGAAATAAGCGCTTCAGATGATCTCTGGGTGAAACAGAGCCGCTGTGGATTTGATATGATGGGATGAGGCGTCTCTTCCGCAGGATCTCAATCACAAGGGTGACCGCAGATCTGTCGCTGGCCAAGCGCTCGGTGCTGAACAAGAAGGCCATCATGGAAAGGTCCAACACTCGCTCCAGTTTGGGTGAGGGACCCGAAGCAGTAACCTCACAGTAACATTGCTTTGATACTGTATAATGACATCTATAATTCACTCCTATCATCAATGTTAGTACAGTACATTGGGGTTACTTGGGGTTACATTGAGTACAAGGGTCCCTTGTACGTTATTTTATTTGAAATAATTGTTTATATAGTCATTAGTGAGTACCGGTAGTAT
>JAODUH010064949.1:0-14639 GCA_027564835.1 Typhlichthys subterraneus
CCGTCTCTGTTACCCTGCGCTATCCGTCTCTGTTACCTTGGGCTACCGGTCTACTCTCAGTGTCTGTCTGTAGTTTGTGTATATCTAGTGTGTACAGTATATTGTGTATATCTAGTGTGTACAGTATATTGTGTATAGCAGGGTGAGCTTCACTCAATGAAATAGCACAACAATGTATTTCCAAGTCCAGTTTAAAGTGGCAGCCAGGCGTTACATAGGCAAAACAGGTCTAACAAATATTTCTCAAACTGCTGTATGACCCAGCGGGATATAAATAAGGTTCCAAGGAGTGGCCCACCTGGCTGTTGTACTTAATTGTATGTTATGTGTAAGTTGAATTAAACTGCAGTATAACTGTAGTAGAGTATATTTGGAGACTCCTATAAGGTTTCAGGGGGTGGGAAATGTTGAAACATGATCAACTAAACATTTATGGATGACCCAAGATAGATGCTCTGGCAATTATGAATTAGGAACTCAAGCAACTTAGGGACTAAGGCCACGTGTCCACCAAAGGGTTTTTTTTCTAACGCCAGCGTTATTTTTCAATTGATTTCAATGGGAGCACCGAGTTTTTCCAGGCTTCTAAAAACGCCAGGAGCGTGGCGTGGCGCTGGGCGTTTTTTCCGCGCCGAACGCCGGGCGCTGAACATTTTTTCAAGTTGAAAATGTTTCAACTTTGGGTGAAACGCTGCGTCCATCACTGTCACCGTTTCCCCGACCGTCCAATTGCAGCGGTGAAGGGGCGGGACAAATACTACGAGCAACCGTCACATCCTACTTCTTGTGTGTGTGTGTCTTTAGTGTAGTGTGTGTGTGTATAGTGTAGTGTGTGTGTGTCTTTAGTGTAGTGTGTGTGTGAGCACACCTGCAGGGAGCTCCTCCCACCAGCTGCTGCAGCGTAGCGTGCACACGGCTGTGGTCGTCTGCATCTCCCTGGCCAATCAGCTGCAGGCTCCTGAGCAGCAGGATGGCAGGGCTTGTAAGCTCCGCCCTCTGGAACGCTGCACGCAGCTTCTGCTCACACACTGCTGGGGTGTCAGCGCACAAGCTTACACACTCCACCTGGTGGTGGAGAAGAGAACTGCAGTCAATAGTAGTACTCTGATACATACATGATGTCAGCATGGTCCGTTGTCCGTATTGTAGAGTTGATCAATAACAGCTCTACAGTTACATCGTTGACAGCCGACAACCTCATCGCTGCCGTTTTATATACCGTTTTCCCTAGCTAGTTAATGTTATATTAGATTAAAACCACTACAGCCAAATATAGGCTGGTTAGAAAAGGTTGTAGAAGTAATCAAAAACGCTTGGAAACATTTCTGCACAATCCCGACTCTTCTAAAAACACATGGGTCTCATTTATAATGGTAAATGGACTACATTTATATAGCCCTTTTATCCAAAGCGCTTTACATTGATTGCCTTACATTCACATATTTACACACACATTCATACACCGATGGTGATGTCAGCCATGCAAGGAGACACCCAACCAAAGGAAGCAGTTAGGTGTCTTGCTCAAGGGTTAGAGAGCTATCTAGCAAAGTTGCTGTGTTACTATTTCATCTTAAAAGACGCAGTGGATCTGGTTAGGCCCTATGGTTAGGCCCTATGGTTAGGCCATGGGTATTTTTGGTAGTGTAAAAGTAGCTAGGTCTAAGTTTTGTTTGATTGTATCTACTCTTGACAAGGAGCACTACTCACCTCCATCTATTTTGAAGTTGATTATTTTTAATACATTTGCAAACTTTTTGCACTTTGTTATTATGGAATAGTGTTTTGAATTTTGAGGAAAACAATTATTTTTATCCATTTTGGAATAAGGCTTTAACATAAAATGTGGAAAAAGTGAAGCGCTGTGAATACTTTCCTGATGCACTGTAATGGGACCACAGAGAGATGGAGGTGAGTTAAATGTGTACTAAGCTATTACACAGTGTTAAATTCACAAAATGTCTCGTGGCAGTCCACTAGCTGAGCCAGGAGGTGTTAAGTGGATGTGGAGGTACCTGGACCAGGTGGGGTGTTGGGTGGAGGGTAAAGGTGCCTGGACCAGGTGGGGTGTTGGGTTAGAGGTGCCTGGACCAGGTAGGGTGTTGGGTTAGAGGTACCTGGACTAGGTGTAGGTGGAGCCTGCGGCATGCTGCCCTGACAGCCGTGACCTTTCCACTTCCTGCGGGTGCCTGGAGGAGCAGCGAGCATCCGCCCAGCACTGCCCCGCTGCAACAACACAAGCTTTACTAGGAGCAAGCTAGCATGTAGCACCACACAGGCTAGCTAGCATGTAGCACCTCCCAGGCTAGCTAGCATGTAGAACCACCCAGGCTAGCTAGCACTGTGACTGTAGGTGGAGTTATGTCATCAGGGTATCAGGGTGGAGGCAGAGGGGGGCTGGGGGAGAGAGGGGGGGGGGGTGAGGGGTGGAGCTACCTGGGGCCCAGGTGGGGCTGGAGGATCTGTGTGATTTGCTCCACTGCGCCAGAGAGTCCAGGGGGGGCCAGGCTGCTCCACAGGGCCCCCACCTCTTCTCCGTAGAATGGGACCATGCTGTTGGTGGAGCCTCCCTGTCAGATCAATCACAGGTCGATAGGATGGTGTTGTTCACCTGAGTGTCAGCATGCTAAAAAGCTAGCATGCTGAGCAAACTAACACGTTAGCATGCTTAACATGCTAACAAGCTAGCATGTTAATTTGTCAACACGCTTATCATGGTGATCAAGCTAAAGCTGGCCCCACACTACAGGATATTCAAATAACAGATTTTAAAAATGTTGGGTACCACGTGGGACGTGGAATCTCACAGAAACTGGCGTGTCAAACGTGAGCAAAACAAACAGGGAGGTGGACTGTCAATAATGCCATCATCAGTACACAGTCCGCCGTTGCCTTAGTAGCACTTGAATGTGCTACATATCATGCACAGAGAACCAAAACTCTGGATGAAGTCAATTCATGGCTGAGAAAACAGAAGAATCATGACTTGTTTATTTAATTTTCTAGCGCGGTCTGGAAGGTAGGCTACAGCCATGAAGCTAGGTACTCTACATGGTTGCTAGTATCTATGGCGACATTGTTGTGACGACCCAGTCAGCTCACGTCATATTGGATATTGCGAGATAATGCTGTCGTTCCAATCGCTGTACCCTTCACACTACAGGATTTCAAGTAAATACCAAACTAAGAGATTCTAAATTTGGGAGCCTCCGAGCAGTCGGCAGCGATAATATTCAGTCTGTAAACACCTCACACTACAGGATCATTTGGACAGGTGATCGGTTCTGACCAGCCTCGCCCCCGCGATTATTGGGAGGGGCAAATCGGACCCTGAAAATCCTGTAGTGTGGGGCCAGCTTTGCTAACAACACATTAGAACCCTAACACTTAACACGTTAGTGTGATGACATGTTAGCATGCTACCAAGCTAACATATTAGCATGCTAGCGTGTAGAAGACAGAAGTGACATCACCAGGTAGAGAGACGTGTGTGTCTTGTCAGCCAGGCATGCTGTACTGGCCACACCCCCAGTCTCCATAGCAACACACACCTTCTGCACCCGGAAGTGTAACACAAGGCCCCTGCGCACAAATGGGGAACACACATTTGTTACAGCATGCCTGATCAGTGTTACTGGCGTTAGGCTAACCCTAAGCTACAAAGACATTAGCATTAGGCTAACCCTAGGATACAGAGACATTAGCATTAGGCTAACCCTAGGCTACAGTAACATTAGCATTAGGCTAACCCTAGGATACAGAGACATTAGCATTAGGCTAACCCTAGGCTACAGGAACATTAGCAGAGAGTAGAACCATCTCCATCTCAGGGAGGGTACTTTACCTGGTATAAACATCACTTCATGTTTCTAACCAGCTCAACTCGACTCACATCACCTTATTTGTTTTTCCATTGGAATAAAGTGTGGACCGTACCTGGTAACCAAATACTTTCTTAGCACATGCTCTGTCAATCTGCATCGATATATACAGATATATAACTTCATTTCTTGGTAATTAGTAGTAAATAAATGCATGAATTTACAATATCATTTATAGGGTACTTTTAGTATTTGCGGCTAACTTTCAGGAACTGTTTTGAGGCTCCACGATGTACCATTGCTGTGAAAAAACGGTCCATTGGAGTGAATGGAGTTGACATGACTATATATGGCTCTGGACCCACCCTAAGCTGGACCCACCACAGGCTGGACCCACCCTAGGCTCGACCCACCACAGGCTGGACCCACCACAGGCTGGATCTACCGCTGGAGTGGCTCAAACAGCGCCGTCGCAATAGCGACCAACTACAACAAAGTAAAGTAGGCTGAAGCGATTAGATTTGATCTTTGATTTTGGGTTAGGGTTGCAGTGGTAAAGCTCCCAAAGCAGAGGCACAATTATCTGAGCTGGTACCATGCAGTGAAAAAGAGCCATTAGGTCTAAGAGACCCCAAGACTTCACCAGTTATCCTAAAAATATGTTTCTCATTATACAGCTTTGCTTTTCTCTAATTATTGGGATGCAATTACCCCTGTATGTAATGTAATATGGCTGCGACCCGACCACAGATAAGTGGTTGAAGATGGATGGATGAATGAATAACCCTTGTATTATGTGCATCCGTGAGATAGAATTTAGGTGTGAAATGAAAAGACAAATGTGAGAGCCATGTATGCTAAACAAACCATAGAAATAGTTAAGGATGTTACGGCTGGTTGCATACAACCCAATAGGCCAATTTGACTGTGGACTTCAGACTTCTGGCATATCAGCACGGTACACGATAAGCTAGTGAACCATGTCAGAGTTACACTCTGACGAAGGCAATAGCCGAAACACATAGGTGTCCTAGCCCATACATTAAAGGCTTTTTTATTCTACTCCACGTGAGTGCCTTGTTTTTTTGAAGTTGCATTACCACCTAGTCACTATTCATAGTGGCTTTCTACGCCTTCTTCCCGTTTTAAACCTATTTTAAATGTTAGCTATTTTTAATGTCAATCTATTTACTCTGCATCACTGAGTAATGTTTTAATATAGGCCAATTTGTTGTGGAGTGCCAAACAAAATTATACTGATGTTGCAATGATATAATGACAAATACATATTTGATCTTTTACTGACATCTAGCAAAAAAACAACAACAAAAAAGACATTTTTGGAAGAGCTTTGGCAGGGGCCAACGGGCTTATTTGAGTCATACAGTGTGAGCACCTTAATCTTGAAGACTAAACCTTCTGTACAGGCAATTTGATCATAGGGTGAGGTCTACAATCGGGCAAGATCATTTTTGTCACAGTGTAAGACAGGCTTTACAGATTTTGATCACAAGTAGCAGTATTAGATGTTATTTGTGTGTTAGATTAACTAAAGGCAGTCTACATTGGCTGAACGATCATACCTGAGTGTTGCCTCATCCTCTGAATTGTACGCAGGGACTGACAGAATGTCTCCTTCACACACCAAGCTGTCACAGAGAATGAATAACAACACATCTTCATGTATCAGATATGTCCCAACACAACATTAAATACACCGTTACCTGAGGAGCTAACATCAGGTTGGCTGTGAACTACACTACCCATGCTACTGGGCCGTTATGGAGCGTTGCTTACAATACATGCATGTCATCATCTACAGTGCCAAAGTAATCTTTATTAGGCTAATTTATGCTTCTGCATCAAAGCTACGCTGTAACCTACGACGCAGCCTACGACGCAACATGACGCTCACCTCTGCAAGCCCATAGGTCAGAGTGCTTTGGTATTAGGGATCTTTAGAACAATGTCCTGTACATGCAGACTGTCTCCATTTGACATTTGACAATCCTGGTATAGTTGGATATTATAATTAGTTAGTATTAGATTTGCTGGAAATAAACTTTTTATATATCGTGCTTAACCAAGACTACAACTTTAATGATCATTAAGATAATGAGGGCAAAAGGATTTCCTGTGGGATTTCCTTGTTTTTCTGGCAGCAAAAATGGGTCTTTGGTCTTATAAATACAACCCTCCCTCAAAATACCCTGCCACTCCTACGGTACTACCAGTGACATTTAACCTGGCATTATGCTGGGGTCAGACTACTTCAGTCCATCTGACGAAGAGTTGCTCCGACAGATGGAGGAACTGGTCACTCTCTCATATTGTGTATTGACTAGCGGTGTGATGAGATAGTGTACCACGAACATGACGATATTCCTCCTCACGGTGAAAAGTTGTCTTGCGATATCAGCATGACTGAGTTAAGGTTAGGATTATACTCTAACCACTAACACTAACCATATATCAGCATGTCTGAGTTAGGGTTAGAGTCTAACCACTAACACTAACATTATATAAACATGACTGAGTTAGGGTTAGACTCTAACCACTAACACTAACCCTATATCAGCATGACTGAGTTAAGGTTAGAGTCTAACCACTAACACTAACCCTATATCAGCATGTCTGAGTTAGGGTTAGAGTCTAACCACTACCACTAACCCTATATCAGCATGACTGAGTTAGGGTTAGAGTCTAACCACTAACAATAACCATATATCAGCATGACTGAGTTAGGGTTAGAGTCTAACCACTAACAATAACCATATATCAGCATGACTGAGTTAGGATTAGACTCTAACCACTAACACTAAATCAGGATGACTGAGTTAGGATTATACTCTAACCACTAACACAAACCCTATATCAGCATGACTGAGTTAGGATTATACTCTAACCACTAACACTAACATTATATAAACATGACTGAGTTAGGGTTAGACTCTAACCACTAACACTAACCATATATCAGCATGACTGAGTTAGAGTTATACTCTAACCACTAACACTAACCATATATCAGCATGTCTGAGTTAGGGTTAGAATCTAACCACTAACACTAACCCTATATCAACATGACTGAGTTAGGATTAGACTTTAACCACTAACACTAAATCAGGATGACTGAGTTAGGGTTAGACTCTAACCACTAACACAAACCCTATATCAGCATGACTCAGTTAGGATTAGACTCTAACCACTAACACTAACCCTATATCAGCATGACTGAGTTAGGGTTAGACTCTAACCACTAACACTAACCCGTGATGCACAGTAATTCACCTGTGTATCGTCACTGTATTGAGACTGGTGAAACAGAACAGCATTGCTGAGCTGCATTCAAATGGGGTCCTACTGGCTCCCTCTGGGTTAGTTTACCGTGGAACAGTGAAGTGGTTGGATAGCAGCTGGTCTGCCCCCTGCTGGCTGAACTGAGTTATAACAGGTTGGAGGTGAAGCTCGCAGGCAAATTTAGGTGAAGAAAAGCGACAGGAACTCACAGAGAGACCGAAATCAGACAGAGGCCACCTCTGCAAAGAGAGACACCTGTTAAAGCCTGGCAGACAAAGAGACAACTGCAATGCAATACAATCAATCAATCAAATAAACAAGTAGGCTTGAGTTTGTAGGACCTTTATCCTCAGGGGGGCACTGTCCACTGGGATGGGTTCAGCTCCAGTCAGGTTGAACCAGAGGCTGGTGGAAACGCAGATCTCCATGTGTGGCCTGGGCGGAGCGTCCAGCGGCAGCACCAAGGCAGGTCTGCTGTGGGCGGGACTGGACCCGGACAGCATCACCCACTCCCGGCTGAACAGCCCGAGGCGGAGAAGGCCCGCCCAGCTCAAACACACACAGCTGTCCACGTCCCGGTCCACAACCGCCCCGACCAGCTCCTCGGTCGGAACCACGCACACATCCACCAGGCACTCCAGAGCCTCCAGAAACCCAGTGAACCCCGAACCCAGCAGCTTCCGGTTGCACAGGAGGGAACTTCCGGCGAGGCTATCGGTGAAATGAGCGAAATCCGAAGCGATTAGTGATGTCAGCGGGTCAGAGGGGGGGCTTCTGCCCGACGGGGGTGTCCAACGCGTCACTACGACGGCGGTGTCTGCGCTGATCCTGCCCTGCTCCGCCGGGCTGCACGACAGCACCTCCAACTCGTGCTCTTCCCGGGCGGGGCACGGGGGCATCAGCAGCAACGGGTCTCCGCTCCGCACAAGCACGCCCTCCGGGCGCGACACCGCGGCATGAAGAGCGCTGGTGAACAGGTCCGAGCTGCCCCACCTGAAGCTCCGCGGGGTGCGCGCTCCCACTACCACTTTGGTCAGAGTGGGCGGGGTCAGGACCTGGGCCGTCCCAGCAGCGTGCGGCGGCAGGCGGTGTAGCCGCAAGAACAAGCTGCTGCTCCAGAGGCGGACGGTGTTATCGAGAGCTTCTCCGTCCGCCGCCGGGAACTCCACTGGCCACGGGAGCGCACACAGTAAAACCACCTCTTTTCGTCTATAACTGGTGCTTTCGGGCGTGAAGAGGAGCGCCGCCGTACGAGCCTGGATGCGCAGCACGTCCCGGAAGTGGACCTCAGGCACCAGCACGTTCAGCGGACTGAACTGCGCTGGAAACGGATCCAAACAAACCAGCTCTGCCTGAACGGCCATGCTTGACGTTTACGATCCAAACCTTATTCTTATTTTACTATAATTTAAGGAGGTTGACAACAAATGTTAAGGTGCATTATTGCCATCTACTGGGCTGGAGTGTGCATATAGCGGCAGTGTCAGCAGAGAGCGTTACGGACTTCGAGGCGCGCTCCCTGTAAATCCGTGAGATTAGGGCTCAGGCGCATGCCTGATGTGTCATCGTTCCATTGTGACGGTAAAAAGGGAAGGCGGAGACCCGAAGCTCATTTATTTATTTATTTTCTCTTGGCGTCCACATTGACTCTAGCTTTATGTCAGTCGAGAAGAAGGGGAAGGATATCTCAAATCTAATGGGCCTCATAATGTTTTATGCTCAATATATTTTATGGAGCATATTATTTGCATATTATTTGAATGTAGTGGTCAGTGCTTAATCTCAGCTATGAGTTCCCTGTCCCAAGTTCACTCCCAGATGTTTCTCATTACCTGAGAAGAGATAGTACATTAGTTATGGACGGACAGATTATGGTACAGACATTGTTTAATAAGGCTGTGGTTTCTAATGCACAACCACTCCATCAGAGGAATTACATATCTATTGTAAATTATGTAAAATTGATGCTATGGAGATGAATGAATCTGGTGTAAAAATGAGACAAGTCAGCTTCCACAAGACCAAGACTTTACTTTGTATCTCTGTCTCCATGGTAACCGTGTATTCATGCATGAAGAAACAGGCGGGAACACAACCGATTTCAAATAGAAAATACACAGAATTATTCTATTATATACAACTCATAACACATGCCTGCCATTCAACCCACCGATCTCAGCACGTCATACGTGTTTACAGAACGTGACACATGCAGGTCTGGAAGCCCGTGAGAGATCATCTCTATGCTCATAATGTATTGTAATATATTATAGCATTAGCATAACGATATATTAGCAGTATGATGTTAACTATGATTATTAACTAGTTAATAACTAGTTAATTATAATATATTATCTGCTGTTCCCTGTTGGGCCCTTAGGGAGCATGGGTGCTTTGTTTCTGGTTCTGCTGGGTGGGCCGTCTTGTGACACACTGCGCTGAATGGGGGTTGTGGTCCTGGCAGTTGTAGTCCTGGGTGTTGTAGTCCTTGGAGTTGTAGTCCTGGCTGGGGGCCGGGCTGGGGGGGCGTTCTGGCGGACAGAGAGGGGCAGGCGGCCAGAGGCTGCTCGCTGGGGGGAGGGGCTAGCTGTCCGGGAGGGGGCGGAGCTAAGGCTGCGGTGGAAGATGACGCGTAGCGGCATGCGGGGGCTCGCGGAGGGGCGGGAACAGGAAGTGGGCCTGGAGGGAGCGGGCTGCTGTTTCCTGTTGACAAAAGAACCATTATGGTGTGTAACACTGGAGCACAGTGACAATGTTGACTTAATATAGCATGCTAGTGGTTAGCATGCTAGCAGAGATACAAAAACACTGACATGTTTATGGCTGACGTGGCACATGTAGTAGTGTAAATAGTAGTGGATCATGTAGCAATGACTGTTTGCCTTTATTCCCTAGTCAGTGTTCCATTTAGTGAACACTATTTAGTGAGTACCCACACCTGCTAGTAGCTAGCATGCTAGTAGAGACACACTGACATGGACCCACACCTGCTAGTGGCTAGCATGCTAGTAGAGACACACTGACATGGACCCACACCTGCTAGTAGCTAGCATGCTAGTGCTAGTGGGTAGAGACAGCGGGCTCAGCTTGGCCGGGGTCAGAGGTCGTGGGATCCTGCTCCTCCTAGCGGCACTGTCATCAGAAGGGGGCGTGTCCTCGGACGACAACGAGGACGACGTGCCGGACTGCAGCCGCCTGCGGGCGAGCGCCCGGGCCAGCGCCAGCGGCCGGAGGGCCGGGGGCTCCGAGCCAGAGTCCTCTTCCGAGACAAGCACTGGGATGCGGCTGCGGATCCTGGGGATGGTCGCCGTGGGCGACGCCTGTGCAGCCTGGGCCGGCGGTGCGGACGGGCGTCCCGAGGTCATGACGTTGAGGTGGGACGTCTCTGCGATGTGCACGAATGTGCGCTCCACGCGGGTGAAGGGGGGCGAGGCGGGCGCCAGCGGCCTGGGGGGGGGCTCAGGCCCCTCCCCCTGCAGCGGGCCAAGCGGCGTGTCCCCAGGGGAAAAGAGCACCAGCGTCTTGGAGGCGTCCTCCTGTGGCTCCCTCAGTGTGGAGGGCGCCTGGCTCCGCTCGCTGGGGCTCTCCTCGCTGGGCGAGCCGCTCACCTCATCCCCCCGGGAAGGCGGTGCCTCCGGAGGGGGTGGTGCCTCTGGGGGGGGCAGGGCGAGGAAGCTCCGCCTCTGGGGCAGACTTCCTGTCAGGGCCACGGACAGGAAGTCTGCCCTGCAGGCCTGCAGCTGTGGCAGGAAGTGGAAGACCTCGGGCATCTGGTCTGCGCCGCACGCCACCTGGACAGACACGGAGACACCGTCACCCATGGCAACGCTACCCGGCGTGCCCCTGTGTGTTTTAATAAGACGCTCACAAAGGCTCCAGGGAAAAACCATTTAATGATGTTTTGGTTGAACACAAGCTCTTCCAGATTGTCTACATTACATGAAGTTACAAAAGGCACACAGCGTGGTCCGCCTGCACACGCCGTGGCGATAGCGTGGCGCTGCGCGGCACGACCCAGCCGCTCCACATATCTGTATATATGTACACCGCTGCTGGGGCTTTACAAAAGAGTTAAAATACATGCTGGACTGTAAATGATACAAGCAGTATTGTACAGTTGCACTGTGGTAGAAAAAAAGCCTATGTTTCTTCTACAGACACTCACGGACCAACCAACTGTCAGATTCCCTTCACGTCTGGAAACCATTTATTGCAAATGTCAGGAAACGTTAAGGAAATATTAAATCACCTCCCAGACCATAATATTAATACCCTGTTCTTCCAGAATAAACCTTAGTTGGTTATATATATTTTTTTTTAGTAGAATATATTTTCTACAGTAATAACCATTAATTCTATTACGTTTTGCAATGTTAACACTGTATGTACGTTCATTACCATGACTACTACATACTTAATATTAAAACGAGTTTTCTCCAATATCAACTACTCCTTTTTAAGGGACACATTGTCTGAATAATGAATAGCAGATACTATTATACCTATTACTATGATGTCAAAACATTGTAATATAATAATAATTTGGTTTAATATGATTTTTATCTGGCATCAGATCTGTTAGTGGACCTTGAGTGTCGTCTTTACAGTGTAATATTTACAACATCACAGAGTTGTACAGGTGATTTCGTTACAGCAGTTACACTCTCCTACTGGTCTCATGCAGTCAACAGTCGCTTGGTTCAATATGCAAACCTCTCGAAACATCCCCGTGTTACAAAAGCACTCTGTTCTGTCAGAAGACACAATGTGTAGCAGAGACAATCATGTTCAAGATATAAATAAGTTTGCAAAATAAAGTTCTGAATAGCAGCTAGTCCACATCATACATTCTCTGAAGTGGTTGTCTTCAAACAATCACAGCCATCATGAACCCATACAGTATCTGGTGCATATTTAGTTATTGTAGCCCTTTACAGCCTAGTGACCAGAGCTCCTTCACGTGATCTTCACTAACAATCATCGCAAGTTCTGAGCAAAATACAAAAGGGATATACATGATGAACTTTAAACACAACTAAACTGTACCCCCAGCAGAGGGCAGAGCTGAGCATAGTTAAAGTCTCTAGTATGAAGATGCAAAAAGCAGCTAGCCTGTGTCATTCTGCAGAGCAATGTGCTAACACTGGCTGCCAGAGTTCACATGATGCCTTCAAGATCACATTTTGTTTATTGCATCGTTTTGCATACATACAATGTAGCTGAGCCCCGCTGGTAAAGTGCATCACAAAATCCACCTACATGCCAGATAGACACCACCCATTTCAGACAGACAAACTCCACCCACGTCAGACAGACAAACTCCACCCACGTCAGACAGATATTACAGTCAAATCATTCCTTACATCAACACAGACAGTGTTGGCTGTAATGATGATGTCACAACAAGCAGCAGTGCTCAGCGGGCATAATGTCAGTGATGATGCAATCGGGAAGAGTATTTGCGCACCGTCTCCGTGACAACCACGCAAAACATTGTCACCAGCACCGGGTGTGTGCAACATTCACCATGAAGAGTTTATTGCATGAAAACACTGTAGAGAGCTACGTGTGTGTGTGTGCACACATTATACACACACGTGCACGTGTGTGTGTGTGTGTGAGCATAATGTATGTGTGTGTGTGTGTCTACACACGTGCACGTGTGTGTGTGTGAGCATAATGTGTGTGTGTGTGTGTGTGCGCTAGGTGTGGTTCTTGCTCATGAGCCGGGCCAGGATGTGTTGGATCTGGCACCGCGAGGTGTTCAGGACGTTGCGGCTCCGTGGGCTCCCGGGGGGCCCGGGGGTGCCGGGGGGGCTGGGGGGCGGGGCCTGGGGCGGGCGGCGGCGGGCTCTGCCCCCCAGGTGGGCGGGGCTGCTCTCAGCAGAGCGGCTGCGCTGGATGAAGCTGCCCGGGGAGCCCGGGGAGCCGGGGGAGGGGTACAGCTCCGTTTCCAGCGTGGAGGAGGAGAAGACGTAGGAGGCCAGCCGCCGCAGCTGGTTGGCCCGTGGGGGGGGAGGCCTGTCTTCCTCCAGCTGGAACACACCAATCACAGACAGGGAGGCGGGGCGTTAAGGAGAGTCAGCCAATCCCAGCCAGCAACAGTATAGCCCCGCCCCTCGCCACAGGCCAGTGGTGGTCTGACCACTTTTCATTGGGCGGAACTAACAGCGGTCAGGAAAGCACATGATTGGCTGGGAGTGTCATGGCATTTAACCTCAAAACGGCCTAATCTGCTTTGAACATGAAGAGACCACTGAGTAGCTGTTAGCTGTCTGGGCTAGTTAGCATCTCTGCACAGTTAGCATCCTGCACAGTTAGCATCCTGCACAGTTAGCATCTCTGTACAGTTAGCATCCTGCACAGTTAGCATCCTGCACAGTTAGCATCTCTGGACAGTTAGCATCCTGCACAGGTAGCATCCTGCAGAGTTAGCATCCCTCACAACACCACAAGTGGAGCACAGAGAGCAGCACAAGACGTGAACACACCTCCTGCTGGACACACGGACACATGAGAGACAGCACAGACGGGTTCACCAAGCACACACACACACACACACACAGACGGATGGTGAGAATAGAGGAGTGGAAACAACAGAGGAAAAGGAAAAACAGAAAATAAATAAGGGAAAACTGTCCTAAACTGTGCTTACCCCAAAACCTCTTTAATCTTCAGTGTTGTCCACTGGCTGCTGTCTTCAGGTCAGTCAAATGAGACAAACTGACTTTACAGACGTGTGAGGAAACAGTGTTATGTCACAGGCGTGAGTCCATCCGTGTTAGGGTTAGAGCGACACAGTGCTAACGAGGCTATCACCGCTAGCTCCAGAATGCACTAATAGAAATAGGCTTCAATATATTGGTGGATCAACATGGAACATGTAGAGCAGGGCTGTTCAACTCCGGTCCTGGAGGGACTCACCCTGCATGTTTTAGATCTCTCCCTGCTCCAACAGCCTGATTCAAATGAATGTGTCGTTATCAGGCTTCTAACAACCTTGAATCAGACGTGTTGGAGCAGGGAGAGATCTAAAACATGCAGGGTGCGGCCCTCCAGGACCGGAGTTGAACAGCCCTGATGTAGATGAATGCCTCTAGTGAAGGCATGTGCTTGTGTTGTTGTGTTTCTTGTGTTGTGTCACAATGCTGTGTGTTGATGACTTTATTGACTTTAGAGCCAGTTTCCACCAAAACCACAGTCGCTAGGTGTTGATACCAAGAGGACAGGATTTTATGGTTCACTTTCTCTAAAATACTTTCCAAGAACAAACCTTCCATGTTAACATTACTCACAATGTGTTGTATAATCTATACACTCTTAATGTGTTCTACCATCTATACACTCACAATGTGTTCTACCATCTATACACTCAAT
Organism: Typhlichthys subterraneus; assembly: GCA_027564835.1. Classification (NCBI taxonomy): domain Eukaryota; kingdom Metazoa; phylum Chordata; class Actinopteri; order Percopsiformes; family Amblyopsidae; genus Typhlichthys; species Typhlichthys subterraneus. Next base: position 14,499 of record JAODUH010064949.1, read on the forward strand.
GTGTTCTATAATCTATACACTCACAATGTGTTCTACAATCTATACACTCACAATGTGTTCTATAATCTATACACTCACAATGTGTTCTATAATCTATACACTCACAATGTGTTCTACCATCTATACACTCACAATGTGTTC
>JAODUH010064960.1:0-17164 GCA_027564835.1 Typhlichthys subterraneus
GAAATTGCATTTCTCAGGTAGCATGCCAATTATATGAACTATAAACTCCCAAGATGGACATTTCTGTTAAGATGTATTAGAGAGCACTCATACCACCATATTATTAAAGGTTGTCTTACTGTAATTAAATGACTACCTGTACATTTAGGGTTTTATTCAAACCAGTTTGATTTATTTTCAATGAAAGATATCAATAAATTGCAAAGAAAATCAAAAGTTGTATGTCCATCCATTCATCTTCTACCGCTTATTTAGTTATATAAATTAGGTACATAAGATGAATTTCTAATATGCAAATAATCGTAAATTGTTGCAAAATTATATACCTGTATTTAACCTCTCTGCCTACAAACTGGGCCATGCAGCGCACTGAGATAACTGCAAAACAGAAATCAAAACAAGTGACATTCATTATAAAGTGCACAGAATTATAGCACTATATGCACTAGAAAATAAGAACTCACATACATTTCACAGTGTTGTAAGAATACCTTGATTCGTGTTCGAAAATGATTTTGATATTTGGAATGAATTACCTAATTTTCAATAAGACCTTAGTAAAAGCCTGATGATTGACATTTGTAATTACAGTATTCGTGGAAATTCTAATACCAAAATCCTGATCCCAAGACACTTTACAGAGCGGTCTGATCAATACCTTTAGAGAAAACGTTCCTGGGCTTTTGGCTGGTCATGGAACCCTAACACGGACATCCCAAGCTCAGGTCCAGTAGGACTTAGTATGGAGAAGTCATCTGATCAGAAGTCTCAAATTTATTTTAATATCCATTTTTGGATTACATTGTGGGCAAGTAATGTATTGCTAACAAATCTATTTGAACTCTAGCTGCATAGATAATACCAGGCTCTGAGGCACACACAGGAAATACCCCCTAATTTTGACGGTCAAGCTGACACTGAAATACAGAAGAAGGATGCTGCACTGATTAAAACTATGCGGTCAGAATATGGCAGCCTGCCCAGGAGGAAGAAAACTTCAGAGGGGCAGGTGTGGCAAACATACAGAACTGTTTTGATTGGTTAAACTTTGATGGAAAACTTGTATAAGAAGGGCATGATTTTATGCACAGGAAAAATAAAGAGCGGCTTTTTATGTTGAGTGGATACTCTGTCCAATTTTTGAAAATAATGAGAATATTTTGTGTGACAAACTGGGGTCTTAATGTCTATCTGATGCACTTCTTCATTCAGAGATATTAAGTTCATTTTCAGACAGTCTGGTAGACCAAGCAGTGGTTGCACTCTTATCTACGGCATGGAACTGCAGTGTGTGTTCCATGTTCTTGCTTGTGTGACACTTCAGCGTCACCGTTCCTCTTGTTTTAATTACTGTTCCTCCATAAGCCACCAGCTTTGCCGTATTCCCTTTGTTAATCTTCTCGTCATGTTTCACTGATTTGTATGTATCAGCTGAAAGTACGTTACATTTTGCTCCAGTGTCCACTTTAAGCTCAAGCGTTTTGCCGTTAACTGACACGCAGCAGTGAATCCCTTTTTTTTCTTTTAGAATGTCTTCCTCGACGGTATCAATTTCATTGTCATCTAAAGATAAGCCGTTATTGTGGAATGACTCATCACTGGACTCCTCATCAGTCCCTGTTAGATGATAGACAGATTTGAGGTACTTGCCTTGTGGTTTGGATCTGCACTGAGATTTTAAGTGGTTTAGCTTATTGCAGAGGTGACATTGCTGGCCATATGCTCTGCATTGTTCTCGCTGTGCTGGATGATTGCCTCCCCAGTTCTTGCAATTTGTTATGTCTTTAGTCACAAACTGATCTTTTTGTTTGTAATTCATGTTTTTGCGGTTTTTCTTGCATACTGCACTGCATCCACGTTGACCGATGTACCGCGTGGTGTGGCTAGTGTCTTTGTGTGCTGCGTGGTTAACTCACTTATTTGGCATATTCTTATGGCTTTGGTCAGAGAAAGTTCACTTTCTCTGACCAAAGCAGAACTTTTCTTACGTTGTCGCTACTGATGCCACAGACCAGTCTGTCCCTAATTAGTTCCTCCTGTAATGGTCCATAGTTACACGTTTTCGCCTTGTTTCTTAACACGCTCACATACGCCTCAATTGTTTCATCTGGCTTCTGGTGTCTGGTATTTGTGATGTATGTGCCATTTACTACTCCTTCCACTAGGGGACTGTATACCGTTATGTCAGTAATTGCCTGTATTGGAAGATGACAGGAGAGTTCAACAATAAAGAAGAGAGCGCTACAAATGTAGGCATGCTCCACAAGAGAAAGACTTGTGTGAATTAATTTATGTTCCTAAAATATAATCTCACGATACAACAGTATTGAATGAATGTCTTTCCTTCGTGACATTTGACTCTGGGTTGCATATCTCTCTAAATTTTGTTTTCAGTGTTTCTGGGTTCTCCCGTGATTCTGCAGGTGTGACGACATCTTGTCCATTGGCAGCTAAACCAGCCGGAGCATACGTAAAAGAACGCATATTCCTGTTCGAATATCCGCCAGTTCTCCCCCACATTACCGTTGAAGATCAAAGGTTCTGGTCGCCGAAATCCGTCAGCCATTGTCTTATTCGTTCACTTCTGACATCATGTAGATATGCTCATAGACATGTGCGATTGAACATGTGAATTTAACAACAGTTTAACAGCTCCATGCTTATACACCGTATTGTAAATAAACACAATTTTACAGAAGCATAACAAAAAGTAGAAGCATAACAAAAACAACAGCAATAAGCAAGTTAAAACCAACAAGAGGAATTGCCTTATGACATACCATGAAATGGATGAGTGGCTATTCTGGACAGGCACTGGATGGCCATCTCATGTGAGGTCTTGAGAGGGAACATGGTAAATCACATGACATAATAACATGTTATTTTCAAACAGTATAATATGGGCGATCTTGAGTATCTAAAGTATAATTCAATTCATACTTTGGGGTCACAATTCAATCTCATTCTGTTTCTCGATGAATTTATATGTTAATCTAAATTATTAAATACATTAAGATTCTGATACCGATTCAAGAAAAAGACAAAAAAACGAATCCTTACCTCCTTGACCACTTTTGTGAGTGCCATGTTTGAGTAATTTCTTTTGGAAGCATCATCTGCCTGCTCATGTAGAATGTTCTAGAGATAAACCACAGGTGCATCCACATAGTTCAATGTTGCCGGGCATCCTTGGTCCCTTCTCTGCCAAGTGAAGCCAACTGCCAAAAACCTAGGTTTAATGTTTGACTAAGAGAAGCTTTAACCTCAAGTAAAATAAATGTTTTAAGTCCTGCTTTCTGCCACTGAGAATCCTCAGCAAAACCATTTATATTTACAGTGTAACCCATGCATTAATTTTCTCAAGACTATAATAATATGGCGTCAGCCAAAGATCACGCTCTCACATCAAAATAGTATAGAGAATGTAGAACTCTACTGGTTGTCACAGATGAAAATCACATCACCCCAATCCTTGCTTCCCTCCACTGGCCTTGTTAAAAGGACAATCACAGATTTGGTCCCATTGTGGTTCTAGCGCTGAAGAAACATTTTAGTAGCGAAGAAATCTTTTTTTTTTTTTTTGTTCTTTATTGCCTTTAACCTTCTACTCGTTTTTGATTATACACATTAGGTAGTAGGATTGTCAAACCATCAAGGCTGAATCAATATCACAAGACTTTAACATGTGAGCAAGGGTTTAGGCATGTTTTGTGTTTGAACACCACTGTAACAGCAGAAATCTGTGATTGTCCCTTTTGAATAGGGAATTTATATTAAGATTAGCTTGATCACTTGTAAAGGAGGCAACGACTGCTCCAAACTACATTGCAGACATGCTAAACCCTTTCTTTTGAGCCTTATATCTTCATGTTTCATATTATCTAAACACGTTGCATGTTGTACATACATATACATACACGTACATAAACATACATAAACACACACACGCGTGTACAGGTAAATTGCTAAAACATACACCCTTTACTTTACTTGGTCTATTTCTTACCAGTTTCACTTTGCTCCTGACTATGGCAGAGACAGCAGTGGATATCATACGTGGAGAGAGGCCACGGAACAGTCCCATCTTCCCATCCACACTCACAATATGCTGTGCTGTCAAGGCAAACCCATACTGTCACCTGTTTCACACATGTAGTGTGCTGCAACATTCACATAACACAGCCCCTTCTCACCATAAGAGAAGAAACCAGGAAGATATAAGACTCGACGTCCAAACATGGTGGAGCCCACCGCTGGGGGAAGGGGCTCATGCCCCACCTGTTAAAAAGTAGAGTTAGATAGAAAACTGGAGCTGCATGTAATCTAATAGAACAATTTGAGTCATCTTTATATCGAAAGATTGATATTGTGCCTCTATAGCCTATTACATTTTAAATGTAGTTTTCTATACTTTTATAGAGCAAATGTGAGCAGGTTATTTCAGTAGGCTGTTATGATAGGCCTATTGCTTATAGGCTAAGCATTTCGTCTCTGAATTCAAGAGGGGAATTCCATGTGCATGTTAATTGTTTTTAATAGGCTACAACAAAACCAGGGCATGCTTCAATTTGACTTGTGACGGGGCGCTACATCTGATCTGCATATAATCGCTACCTCTGATGGTGCTGGTAGGCTAACCAAAACTCTCTAAATGACAGCATATATTTCCGTTAATAAATCAGACTTTTTGTCTGATGTAGTCTATCATGATTGTATTTGGAAATTCATACCTGAATTAGCAGCTTAATGTATAGTAGTGGATGTGTGATCACTGTCACCCCAGCTCCCAGTAGCACGATAGCGGTGTCCGCATCAGATGTAGGTTGCGCATCTCGGTCGATATCAATATCTCTTTGATCCGCGAGCTCACCGGACATGTTTTCTTAGGTTACAAAATGCTCAGTTCCGCTATCAAATTATTTTTGCGATTGTATGGTTGTTTTGTAGTGAGGACTGCACCTTCTGCAAAGTCGCCCTCTTCTAGATTGTTTACGTTTTGTGATAGATGTGGGTGGGGCTCGGAAGCTGCGTGGGCGAAACTATATTCTCTGTCTAGATATATATCTAGTGTCTCTCTATATTCTGCATACCGATTTTGATCACGTTTACTTACTGGATTAGAGCATTAGCCTATGTTTTGAATAGAGTCAACATTTACATAATGCATGCCTGTTTTTTTCTTCATAGGCTACTGATAATTTCAAGAGTATGTCTACATTTTCCGTCTAGGGGCGTGCATAGCGTGCTGTCTGGCTGCAGTAGCCGCCTATCACCTTCCCGTGTTATTTATCATTGGTCAATGGCTATAGTGAACAATCTGGCAGCTACTCTTGGTTAGCCCAATATGTGCTTTCATCTTTCTAGTTGTACCTTTGCATGGTTTTGTCCACCAGGTGGCAGAATTGGTCTTACAATATTGGTGTGGCGATCAGCCTGTGGCACTGCTGAGGTGTTATGGAAGCATAGGTTGCTTTGATAGCAGCCTTCAGCTCATCTACATTGTTGGGACTTGTCTCTCATCTTCCTCTTGACAATACCCCATACATTTTCTATGGAGTTCAGGTCAGGCGAGTTTGCTGGCCAATCAAGCACAGTAATCCCATGGTCATTGAACCAGGTATTGGTGCATTTGGCAGTGTGGGCAGGTGCCAAGTCCTGCTTGAAAATGAAATCAGCATCTCCATGAAGCTTGTCAGCAGAAGGAAGCATGAAGTGCTCTAAAATGTCCTGGTTGAGGCTAAGTTGACTCTGGACTTCATGAAACATAGTGGAACAACACCAGAAAATGACATGGCTCCCCAAATCACCACTGACTGTAGAAACTTCACACTGGACTCCAAGAAACTTGGATTATGTGCCTCACAGACTCTGGGACCTTAAAAGATCTTAAACCATAACATTTACTTGGAAAGAGGACTTTGGACCACTGAGCGACAGATCTGTTATTTTTCTCCTTAGCCCAGGTGAGACGCTTCTGATGTTGCCTCTGATACAGGAGTGGCTTGACATGAGGAATGCAACATGTAACCCATTTACTTGATATGTCTGTGTGGCGGCTGTTGATGCACTGACTCCTGCCTCAGTCTGCTCCTTGTGAAGCTCCCACACATTTTTGAATGGCCTTCGCTTGACAATCCTCTCAAGGCTCTGGTTATCCCTGTTGCTTGTGCACTTTTTCCACTTTTTCCTTCCACTCACCTTTCTATGAATATGCTTGGATACAGCACTCTGTGAACGGCCAGCTTCTTTAGCAATTATCTTTTGAGGCTTTCTATCCTTGTGGAGGGTGTCGATGAATGTCTTCTGCACAACTGTCAAGTCAGCAATCTTCTCCGTGCTTGTGAATCATTTGAACTGGACTGAGAGACCATTTAAAGGCTCAGGAAGCCATTGCAGGTGTTTGAGTCACCATGAGTCTACAATATTGCACTATTTCACAATATTCAAATTTTCTAATATACTTAATTCTGGGTTTTCATGAGCTGTTAGCTGTAATCATCAATATTAAAACAAATACAGGCTTGAGCTATTTCATTTTGTGTGTAATTAATACATGATATATGAGCGCCAATCACTTCCATGGCCACAGGTGTATAAAATCAAGCACCTAGGCATACAGACTGCTTCTACAAACATTTGTGAAAGAATGTGTCGCTCTCAGGAGCTCACTGAATTCAAGCGTGGTACTGTGATAGGTTGCCACCTGTGCAATATGTCCATTTGTGAAATGTCCTCACTGCTAAATATTCCACAGTCAACTGTTAGTGGTATTATAACAAAGTGGAAGCGATTGGGAACAACAGAAACTCAGCCACGAAGTGGTAGGCCACATAAAATAACAGAGCGGGATCAGCGCATGCTGAGGCGCACAGTGCGCAGAAGTCGCCAACTTTCTGCAGAGTCAATAGCTACAGACCTCCAAACGTCGTGTGGCCTTCGGATTAGCTCAAGAACAGTGCGTAGAGAGCTTCATGGAATGGGTTTCCATGGACAAGCAGCTGCATCCAAGCCTTACATCATTAAGTGCAATGCAAAGCGTCAGATGCAGTGGTGTAAAGCACGCTGCCACTGGACACTAGAGCAGTGGGGACGTGTTCTCTGGAGTGACGAATCACGCTTCTCTATCTGGCAATCCGATGGACGGGTCTGGGTTTAGCCAGGAGAACGGTACTTGTCTGACTGCATTGTGCCAAGTGTAAAGTTTGGTGGAGGGGGGATTATGGTGTGGGGTTGTTCTTTAGCGGTTGGGCTTGGCCACTAAATTCCAGTGAAAGGAACTGGTAATTATTCACCATACCAAGAAGACTCCACTAGACCTCTGAAGGTGTGCTGGGGTAACTGGTACCAAGACTTTAGCAGCAGATTCTTTAAATGCTGTAAATTGCGAGGTGGGGGCTCCATGGATCGGACATGTTTGTCTAGCACTGTATGTATGTGTATATATACAGGATGTGTATATGTATGTGTGTGTGTGTGAATCTCAGAACACACATGCACACACACACACACACACTATTGATGATCTGGTTTACAGAGATTAGATTGTGACGTGTTGATTTATGAGTATAATAGCTCCATCAGGTCTCAAACCAGTGCCTTTTCATTTCAAGTAGATCCATTCTTATGTCTAGTGTAAATATGTAAAGCAGTTGAAATTTGTTTTGACAACAATTTCTATTATTTAACTAATTAAAATATTATTTTACTATATATATTTTCAACATTTTCTATCACTATATTTTGTTTCTGCATTAATGTTTAAAACCCTACATTAAAGGTATAGTAGGTAATTCTGCTTCTGAAAACACATTGTGAAGTCTATATTGTTGTTGTGTGTGGTCTGCCGCACATCCCGCCCGCCTATAGGAGACCCGCAGCTCGGCCTAAGCAACCGAGACAACTGCCTGCTCTCCTGCTCCTTAGGAATGCATAGGTCAGGCGGTGGCTCCCAATCTATGGAATTCTCTTCCAATCTCACTGAGTTCTGCAGACACAGAGAGCTTTTTTTTAAATCATCTTAAGACATCTTAATATGTTCAGGCAAGCATTTGGGGTGTAATATGCCTATGATGCCTATGATGTTTTCTGTATCTTATAGTATGTGTGCGATGTATGTTTTAATAGTTTATATTGGTAAAAAACTGTATACCCTGCAGTTTTGACATGTTATCTGAAACTGTTATTTGAAACTGTGCATTTGGTTGTAAATGGAAGGGTAAAAATGTCCATGAAGGCTGTGAGCTCTAACCTGGCATGCCAGAGGAATTCCATCTGGGGAGCCATACAGTACATTGAAACTGTTTGTGAATGGCTGTACTTTCAAAAAAATACTTTGCAGTTGATTGGATGAACCATCTGGTCGGCACACCTAAACCACGCCCGTATAGCTATAAACACAACGCTAATTTGAAAGTTCAGTTGCTACTTGTACACATTCAAAATGATTCAGAGGCAGACTGATTCTCATGGCGAAATTAAATTGAAGCTATGTGAGCTCTGTGGTGTAGAGAGCTTACTTTTAATATATTAAGGGGTATTTTGTGGATGTGGAAATATGAAATGCCTGTACAATCCTATTGCACAATCACAGTTACCATAACCTATGCCTTTATTTAGTTCATGAGGTGGTGAATGTATTAACAACAATGCCTTATGATTCATTATTCCCTGATAGGACATTATAATATATGCATATGTAGATGATATGCCATAAGAAAAAAACATATTTACTATGGTTAAATTTGACTAAATCGCTTCACCAAACAAGTTCTTATACTAATGCAAATCATCTCTGCCACTGCAGCAAAGAGATTTACTAGGACCATTACACTATGAACACCCACCCCCACCCCAAATCGCTGTCATTTTATAGCAGCTGTCAAGCGTATTGGCCCTCCTCTTTGCAGTACTACTGGATTGATCTTAGAATGTTCTTTATAAAGCCTGCTTTTGTGCACTGTGAAACCTACCCCAGCATGGGAATATGTCCATGCCAAACATTACATGCCTTTGATGCAGGTGAGCAGTACTTTAATAATCACAAATTGCAATCATAATGATGTTTACTGTTTATAATACTGTACGCCTACTGTACACATATGAGACATTAGTCACAAACGATGGATAGACCGTTACAAACCACATCAGTCTAAATCTGGTTAAAGAAATTGATTATGGAAAATGATTATTGATTAGCTACTGCCCAAATAACTCAGATGAATAGGAAACTACTGTAAAAAACTGTCTGATTTATCTTGCAAGTTGTCCTTTCAGAACTTGAATCTATGTCCCACTAAAACCAATTTAATGGCACAAGCACAACATTAAGATCCTTTAATCCCTGGGCCAAAGGAACGAGAAAGTGGAAATAGGATCTTCTAGCAGATTAGCCTGATACTAAATCAAACCGGCTCATGATTTCACAAGGCAAACCTAAATCAGCTTTTTCATTTGCACTGGAGACCAAACAATATAAATGAGATATGATAAAGAAAACATATCCCTTTCAAATGTTATATACCTATAAATATAAATTTTAATTCGCTCTGACAGTCGGAGAGCTCTCTCTTTCTTTATCTACAGTGTGTTTTGATCTGTATGTACAGTATGTGTTTGTATGTATATTAATATACAATACATTAGGTGTTCATGCACAACACAAAAACGCTAATTTATCTATTTGGGACAATGCCAACCAGTTGCCTCAAGATGTCTGGGCTACTCTCAGAAAATAAATATATAAATCAATCAATTGTATTATTATTAACAGAACAGTAGTCTAATTACTACAATGTAGACATTACTGAGAAATCATTATGGAGAGTTTTTCCAGAATGGGAGCTAATGGGAACGAATGGGACTAAATCATTACTGTGTTTCCTGCTACTATTTTATATAAATATTTGATTATATAAGAAAATAATTCAAATGTTTTTAGTGAAAATGTAAATGCTTCTAGTTCAACTCATATGCACATATACAGTATATTTATAATCTGCCTTTGCACACATTACATTACACTTATTAAAAAGATGATTAAGTATGCAATATGAGAGATGGAAAAAAGTTGTGAACTTCACTTCCACTACATCTAGAACACTGTTGTATCAGTCAGATTTAATTTCTGTTTACAACTCAATTTAACTTTGAGTAAGTGCTTTAAAATATACTAAGTTTGTGTTAAACCATCAGCTCTATAGCTTCCTAGAAGTCTACATATTGTATTTGTAAATCAAATCAAATGAGGCCGTATTGCAAATGTGACACCTTTGTTTTTATTGGATTACACTGTTTATAAAATGACTATTTTATGTTGCTTTTGTTGATTTCTCTCTCCCCTGCTGCAGCCCACAGACAGTAACACTCCAGACTCAATAAGAAATGGAATGCATTTGGTTTTATAGGCACCCTGAGGATTTAAAGGTCAACTCCCTCACTGTTCATGTTTGAAGCACAACTGTGCATGAAAGTCTATGACAGTGGCTGGATGGGGAGGAGTAGAGAGGCGTGCCTGACACTCAGCACTCAGTCATGTGTGGAAGCGGCATACACACTCCCACACCTGGCTTTATTATTTGCAACTGTGAAAATGAATTCTGTGCTATGTCAGATTAGCTAATGTTGAGCTCACAATGCTTCACAGTTATGGACCAATGTGGTCAAGGGTTTGATTGGATATGCAACGTTACTAACAATTCTTAACAAAGCTGTGATTGATGATGTTGTGGACAGCAACCTTAATTAATATTCAATACACACGTATATATTTCAAACAGGTTCTCATGACCACTCCTACACAATTCTGCCATCCAATAATAAGATGATATTCAGAGAGATGTTAGTTACCAAAGTACCAAATATGTCACTTTACCTAGTGTTGGCCCTCTATTTGCTTCTGCACCCAATGACCCAGCAGGTCGGAAATATTGATTAGTTGGTGTGTGGGTAGAGTCTCTTTTTAAGATAACTCTCCGATAGAGTCAATGTTACAATTTGCGTGATTCACACATGGATTATATTGAACATATTTATATTGCATTTGTAATATATTCATTTGATAGCTCTTTACCTAAAGACTGCCCACTACAGCTTCAGCCACAAACAGTTGCATTGCTCTTTATAAACATTAGATTTACAATATAAATAGAATAGATGTAAACAGTAGAGTAACCTTCCATTTCTTTAGTTTACAAAACAACCAGGCAGTGGTTAGATGTAGTCCCTGGATACTACTATCTATAGGGTTAGATGTAGTCCCTGGATAATACTATCTATGGGGTGACGTTTGGCACAGTGGGTAGAGTGGGGTAACAGGTGATCAAGAGTTCCTGGTTCAAACCCTGCTAACTCCTGACCAAGTGTTGTCCCTGAACAAGACACCTTACCATAACTGCTCTTGGTGGTTAGATGGCACCTTGCTTATTTCTGTGATGCTATACTGTAAAGTGAGAAAAGCGCTATATAACCTGCAAAAAAATCCATCATAAACAAGCATGAATTCCATGCTGGTCCAGGCTGGATCATACTGGTTAGTGTTGGTGTAGTGCTGGTGGGATGCTGGTACACCAGCAAACAGCATGGGATGCCGGGGTAACAGCATTCCATGCTGGTTCCAGCATGCAAAACATACCTTATGCTGTGACCAGCAATGCTGTTTTATTAGCAGGAAAATACATACCATTTACCATCTCTACCATGTAAATATTATGCGCAAGTGAGATGTTGAAAGATAAAGCATTGTTAAACTAAATGGATAAGAAGAGATAATGCAGAAGGTAGCGTACAGTATTCTCTTGAGGATATGACAGTCACTAAAGACTGGTTAGCTTTCAGTGACGTACTGAGCTGACATTTAAAATTAGCTCCTCCCTGCATCATAAAGCAAAGCACTTAATTAAAGTGTAGTGTAGAGATGTGTCACTGACCTTTAGGCATGGCTAGAAATAGTTTCAATAAAGGCAAAGCCTTGAAACAGCTCTGGAACTGTTCCTGGCAGTTCCACGTGTTTAGATTTTCCTTCTGTTCCATGTTTTGTTCCAGTCCTGATTTTCTGTCTTCCTCATTGCCTTGTGTGTTACTATTGATGATTGTTTTCACCTGTTTGACCTTGAATTTAAACCGTATCTTTCAGTTTGTTTGTTTGTTTTTAGATTATGTCATGTTTCTTGTCCTGTGTTTCTAGTTTATGCCAAATATTTATGGCCTCTCTGTATGCTGATTTTATACCAATAATGCCAATGGACAAATTATATCATCAATGGTACCTTTGCCTGTGGATTTCCTTTGTTTCTGAACCGTACATGTACTGTACATTGACGACTCTGCCAAGAAAAGCTATTTCCTTTAACTACATTACTGCCTGGCTTAGATGTAGTCCCTGGATAATACTATCTATAGGTCTATATGTAGTCCCTGGATACTACTATCTATAGGGTTTATCTATCTATAGGGCTATACAATCCAAATACAAGGAATTGCATTTGGATCCACCCAGGTAAAATCGTGACTGTTAACATAAATGCTGTGTCATTATGAGTGCATGTCCCTCCTCAACAGCAGGGCTGAGTGCCTTCATTACTCTTGAATTTGCTCCCTACAGCACCATGAGCAGTTTAGTATAGTTTAGACAAGGTGCCTTCAAGCCATAAGCAGTTTACAAGCACACACACATTACATTTATTTTATATATTATACTAATATACCTGACTTATCTAATGTAACAATACTTTCTTGTCTGGTGTGCTAACATTTAATCTTGTTTGATGCTCTAAACCAGAATGTCCAAGCCCTGGTCAAGGGGACCCACTGCCCTGCATGTTTTAGATGTCTTCATCAGCCCTTGCATGCACAAGCCTGATTCATGTGAACAGGTGTGAGCGGGGAGACATCTAAAACATGCAGGGCAGGGGGTCCCCAGGAACAAGGCTTGGAATCACTGCTCCAAATGGTGGGACCAAATAATAAAGTAGATTGGTAGAGCAGTTACTTTTAATAACAAACAGAGGGCAGCCCTGCATCTGTGTGGAAATGGTATGAAGGTGCTAGGTTTGCTGCATTTGAACAAAGTTCTTGCTTGGCTACTGCTGTACCAAACATAAACCTAAATCCTAAAACATTGTGTAGCATTTGTCATGCAAAAAATATATAAAAAAAATCAAGATATCATCAGGTATAAACTATATTGTATACTTTATTTAAGTTGTAGTGCTGCTTCCTTATTTTTCTGAAAGGGTTGAAATCAAATGTAGCATTTGTATATGCTTCATATTAGGCATCAAATTGAACATCATTAATATAATATAATGCTATATCCAGCTGTAATTGAGAAATTAATGGGGCATTTTGACAGCATTAAAAATTGACTACAAACATAACACACAAATGAATACAGAAAGAAGGCAATGGTAAAACATACTTGTTCCTAGAGACCATCACATTTAATTACATTTAGCTAATTTTAGCTTTAAATGTACACACCTACTGTACACATAAGTGTTTTTCCCCTAGGAAAATGATAATGTGGATGTTTAAAATTACGTTTTATAGCCTTATAGTTGAACAATTGTACAAACAGATATTTGGGACAGATAATAAAATATTCAGGATTCTGGAGGTGCTATTCCATGGTCAATGAGAGTATCTTCAAAGGTCTTCACAAGCCCACACTGAATCACAACACCCGATAACTGTCACTTGAATTTAACCTCAAATATAAAACGTGTTAAACCTTCAACTGTATATGTACAGTTATCCTACCAACTTGGACATGGGAAGACTCCCAAAACCATATAAAGAAAAACAGGCATGTCCAACATGAAACAAGCTAGGCATCTAAACACATTTGAAAGGTATTGTAAGATAACATTATTTGTCACAATGCTTATTTCTGTAACCATAACTCTGCCTTTATACTCTGTGTCTCTGATATTTACAAGGCCATTTATATGTACAAGTGTACAGTTGTCCTCTGTTAACTGCAAGGGAGCCTTTTCCTTCTATGTCCCTGTTAACAGTGAAGGACTGGCTTTACAAGGCCTGGCCTCTTATTGAGACATGAGAACAGATTATTGCTCCACGGATTAGGATTAGTTTCACGTGGTCAAACGTATACTTTATAAGATTCAGAGAAGAAGAGACTACAGTGGAAAGCATTGTTTTGGGTCAAAGCACCACAAGATTATGAGGAAACCTGTGGGAGAAAATCTCCAACAGGTCTTCAAGACATTTCATTCAGATTATTGTTTTATCAAAAAAGTTCTTTCTATGAAAATGAAAAGGAATAATTAAACACTTTTGTCCCTCCTAACCTATAGGTATTTAGGGCATTACAAGGATTACAGATGTTACAGTAAGTACAAATGTTTAGGAGCAGATTGTGAATATAATAATTGTATGTATTTTAAAGCAGATATAGGGTTACAGTATAGCCTATTTAGAAGATGATCGTGGTTACAGTAAATATAGAGTTTGTGTGAATTGTCCAAAGCAACATTCTGTTGCCAACACAGGAAATTAAATGCACCAATACAGTAAGAAAACATGAATAAGCAAAAGACAATACGCGTTAGATCAAGGTTGACTCCTGATTTATGAAATAACATAATCAATGAGTTTGTTTTGTTTGTGAAAAAGAAACATGGCAAATCTGCCCTAGAGATATATACAGTATATCTTTTACCTACTTGTATACATACCAACATCATTTCTTAAGGTACACTCCTCTATGGCATTATGGTGCCCATACAAACCCACATATAAGGGTTTATCTATTTAGGTTCACACCTGTGTCCTGTCCATTGGGTGTATAGCTGTAGCGGGAGAGGTAGAGAAGGGTGTGATCTGAAATGCTCCATGGAAGTAGAGAGGATTGTCAATATCCCTCCACGGCGCCGCTCCACACGTCGAAACGCATTCTGAAGCAAATCTTAGTACTGCGGCTTTGTTGATGTAAGCGGTTTTTGCCACTTTGTTTATATTAATATTTAAAGAGGCAGTGCTGTGTAGAAGTATCAGATTATTTTTTAAACATGCACAGAGAACAGTAAAATAGACTACTTCATAGCAGAATCCCTGAGGCCTTATGAAAACCTTTTGTGTGCAGGAGAGAAAAATAGCATTGAGGAAGTGAGGAAGTTCTTTGCAAGTTTGTTGTACACTGTTCTGTTTTTATTTTATTTTTTCATGTTAAACTGGTGGTTTGGCGCATGTGGGTGCACAGAGAATTACGTGTATATTGTTTCCTGTTATCAGCTATGGTGGCATGCACCACCACAAAACAAGACTTCATCCTGGGGTGGCATGACGTGCTTTTGGTCCGTTTTGGTCATTGTACATATACGTCAACAAGAAACCAATAACATGTTACAGCTGTTATTGACTTCACCCAGAATGTTGATGTGTCAGTGAAAGTCCTTGGCACATGGCTTTTGGATGAACTCAACTCTATTCCACTGTACATGTTAAGGAACATTGTGCCTTGTCCTGTTCAAAAATATAGAGCCGTTTTGCCCTCTGTTTGCTTTGCAACATGTGTGCTTGACATTTGTTTTCATCCAACTATATATATACTGTGTATATATATATGTCATTCAGGTGCAGCCAAACCTACTGGTTTCAGATGAAGGTCAGATTATTATATATATTGATATTAATTAATATGAATTGCTTTTTACATTCCTTTCATTTGAACTTTCTATAGACAATGATAAAATGTTGCAAAATGCTAATTGATACTGTCATCCTGACAGTTAATTTTATCCACTTCGAAGTAGTTGCTTGTGGCATAACATGCTCAAATGGACAGAATAAAACAGATTTTTTAGGTTTATATGTCTCTTCTATTAATAAACATGTCAGAGTATGGAAGATAACAAAAATATATATATCTGTATAGTGCACATAAAAACTACCAATGTTACTGTGAGCAGGAATGTTTTCAGACTGGTAACGTCTGTCTGAATTTTTATGCATGCATATCAAACCAAACCTGTTCAATAATCCACAGGATTAAAAGGATTGTGGAAGGCTATGGGAACTTTGTTCATGTGGCGGCTTTCTCTGATAACACTGCATTAACGGATGCAGGACAATGAAAGCTGTAAAACATATATTCGCCCTGCTTCCTGATGGTAACTGTCAATTATGTATGCCCAGATGAACACCAAACATCCAGAATAAACACCCCAGGGGTGCTGAATAACACCAGCTGGTAGATAACATAACTAGTAGTACATAACAGGATAAATACCGGAGCATTAAGTGATGTTCTAGACTAAATTAATGTGATATTGAAAATAAATCATCTGCATGTACTTTCAATCTGTTTGTTGTGAGATAAAGCATCAAATATATTTTTAGATACAGAATGAAATATATTAATTCTTAATAGGACAGTCAATATACACTCCAATTGCTGCGGATGACAGTAAACTGCTTATTGGTTCTTTACTTTAAGCACACCACTCCATACTTTTGTTTTATTTAACTTTATTTTGAGAAAATATTTTCACAGAAAAAAATAAAAAAGGTTGGCTGCTTTACTGTAACATTGAATGGCTCCTGAAAATCATTATAAACAAAAGAATTTATATTTTAAGTGTGTGACTATCAATTACATTATACATATACAATACATTAAATTACTGCACACTGAAAGAAAATGTCAATATATTCATCCCAAGGAAATATTTATTGTCTGTCACATTTAAACAAATAGTGATATTGCATAGTATAGTATTTTCAAGTGGATTGGTAAATGACTGCTGCATTACACAATCGATAGCTGAAACTAGACACCAAATGATTTAGTCATGATGTATAATAGTGGAAGAAGACATGACCATATACTATCTTAGTTTCCTTTGCTGGTAGAGGATAAACGCTCAGCATTACTTATAAAAAATCTGGAGTTTAATGGTGTGAACTGTGTAAAAAGAGGTCTGTCTGAAATATAGCACCATGCTGGTCCCTTATGTAAAAGTTCATAATTATAAGAGTAAATTTATGGGGTTAGATTAGTGTCATAATTCGCAAATAAATGTCATGCAATTCACAAATGTATTTTGTGATTCACAAATGAATGTCACGCGATTCACAAATAAATGTCACGCGATTTACAAATGTTGACCTGACCACATTGTCGAAAGTGCATTTACAAAACGCTCTG
>JAODUH010064971.1:0-17161 GCA_027564835.1 Typhlichthys subterraneus
GAGAAGTGAGTGCAGGACTTCATTTAGGAGTGCTAAGAAGTGGTGAGGTCGCTTGTCAAGGTACCAAGGTGGATGGTGAAGCCTGGTGAAACATCCAAAAAATAGTTTTTTAATGTGTTAAAATAAAATGTATACCTTGGCATTACTGTTAGCTAATTAAGGTAAAGTTAATGTGGTTATTAATGTGGAATAGATGACAGGCTGCACACAAACTATACTGTACATGTTTCAGTCAGCTTGTGAATCCGCTTTTCTCCCTTGAAACAGGTGAAATGAAAGCATTGATCTGTTCTCACTGACAAGAGTTAAGATAAAGAGTTGCTTAGCCACAACTGCATAGCCTACAAAAGGAATATACCTTCACCAGTCAATTAAAGAGTAGGCCTACAGTAATACAAAAGTTCAGAACATAAAACTAAAATGTTAATTAAATATCAAAACTGCATATTTTACATGTAAAACATTTACATTTTCAGCCTGTGTTATGTAATAAGACCTAGATAATATAAGCTATTGCAAGCACATTTTAAGATAATACAGTACACTTTCCTCAAATTCACCAAATATCTTCTTTCATTTTGCTACCTTCCCCTTTCTGTGTATGCTGACAAAACGAATCCAGTACTTCTACAAAGCTCTGAGTCCATAAATAGGACCATAAACAAAGTGGCGAACACTGCTCACGACAACAAAGTCATAGTACCGTAGGCTACTATGCTTTGCAATGCGTTTCAATGCGTGGGGCGGTGCTGCGGAGGGTTATTGTTTTAATTTGAGCTCAAAGAAAAACTAAACCTGCCTTTTAAGTGATTAAGTACAAATCTTAAATGCTTTCTTGAAAACATTAAATTCACTACCACTGGTGCCCCTTGGCCTTTCCTGGTCAAGGATGGGTGGGGGGGCGTCCTTAATTATGCATGGAAGGCGTCAATCCTAACGCACAGAGATAGCTAAATGTGAGGAGATATTTGGTGAATATGACAAAAAGTGTACAATTATGTTAAATTAGCTGATTACACATTTATTACACATTACACCTTCACTGTGTCTCTCTTAGAGGACTGCATTGGGATGTTATTTAAATGTTTATATTATGTTTTAAGTACATGATGTTTTATGAATAAGAGTTATAGTGTATTATCTATGTGAATGTGACAGAGTCTGCAGCCGAGATTAGAGATTAGAGACTAAACGCTAAGGCTGGTATCCTTGCCAATGCAAGGGAGGCTAAAGCTCAATGGCCCTAGCATCTGTCACTATGGCGTTCTTGAGATGTTTGAGAGTGAGGTTTACGTAACTTATGTAATAGCTGGCCACCGTTACATGAAAATGTGTCTGTAGTAAATATTTGTGTGTGGATAGCAAGTTATTAGCATGATCAATTTGCCACTTCTTTGAAAACAAATGTCAACAGAAAACCAAGACATAGATGTGCATGGCAATATAAATATATAATTCCCACAGTTCACAGCGGGCATTACCATGTAAGCGGTAACACTGTAAATTATGTTACTTTGAAAACCAGACCAAGGTGCATACAGTTTGTTTCCCATGGGGAAAATAAAGTACATATCTACTGTATCTATACTTGTAATTCACAATCACACACACGCACACACACTACACCACACACCAGATGATGGGGCACATTTGCTCAGCATGAAACAGGAGGGTCCAGAGTGTGTGAGCGATGAGCATGAACCGTGAGAGGAGCAGTGGATTGTCTGCTATCTCAAGATACGTGAGATGGAATTGGTTGGTGTTGCTTTTCTGCTCTGCACGTCCCTTATCTTCCTCTCTCAGTCACGCATCTTTGAGAAATGATTGCTCACGGTACAGTCTATACTTTGTTTACTGTATATATTTCCCCTAGCAATGATGCATCACTGTAAACAGTTAACATTTACCTACATTAAACTTTCATGTGAGCCGTGCTATGTTTTCACCAATACTGCTTTATTCATTAAAATTCACTTCTCAATCTTTTCTGCTACACAAACAAAAGCTATAGGCTCCAGCCCCGATGGAGTGAGTGTACTGAAATGGTTTTACCGTGCAGAATAAAGTAATAATGTATATACATGCATGGGCTAATGCTGAGTTGTGTTGTCTCACGTATGAAGGGGCATACGACCTGTGTGTCTGGGACAGAGCAGGGCAGCAAAGTAGGCGTAACGCTCCGTCAGTCCCTTGGTCCTATAGGCTTGTTATGATCAGTGTTTAAATTTTGTTTCAGGCGTGTTTTTCCGTCACTCCCTGCCTTGTGTGTCCCAGTCTCGTTAGTTTCACTTGTGTCTGATTAATCATGTCTCATGTGTTGCCCCTGTCATGTGCTGTAGTCGCCCAATGGTCTGTCTTGTCTCAGTGTGTATAAGCCCTGTGTTTACCCCAGTCTCGTCGGCCATTGTTGCTTATCTTTTGTAGACGTCGCCCGTTTTATTTTATGTTTATTTTATTTTGACTTGCTCTTTTTTTCAAATTGTTTTTATTGATAAATCTGCATGCTCTATTATTCTCAAGGTTTCAAACTTTTGTTGTGGTTTTATTTTGTCTGATACTTTGTTCTGTCTGTCGAAGCATTTTGTAAACTCTCTTTTTAAATGTGATCTATAAATGAAGTCCATATGACATCTTTTGTTTTTAAACAGGTAATATTTTATTAAATAGTAACATTTTTGGAAGATATTACTTTTAATTGTAACAAAGGTGAGAGTAGTGAACACAAATCTAGAAATATCTAATAAATAATGCTGTTTTTAAATTGCTTATTGACACTTTTTTTTAAATAGACTTCGAGGTGTTTGCATCTGAACTCTTCAAATGAAGTATATTATTATTATTAATATTAGTGTTGTTGTTGTTCATGGAAGTGCTTCCTCCCGTGTTCTTGCCTGTTTTAATTCAACATTTTGCCTTTGAACCCTTTTTTTGTGTTGAGTTGTGCGTTTGGGTCCTACCCCCTCACCTCTCATTACATTAGTCCTACCCAGAGCCATGTAGAAGAGAGTCACGTCAACTCCGTTCACTCCAATGGACCATTTGTTTTCACACTGCAATGGTGGATCATGGAGCCTCACAACAGTTCCCGGACGTTAGCAACAAATACGAAGAGCACCTTTTATAAACCACATTGTAAATGTAAATCAGTGCATTTATTGACTACTAATATACCAAAAATTGCGATCTGTATTTATCGATTCAAATGGCCCATCAAGAAATTCCTGGAAATGTTTTGCATCTCCATGAACCATGTGATCGTTGGCGCGACTCTCTCTACATGTCGTCACGGAGGGTTTGTCCATTTACTGGATAGTCTATGGTTCCACCACACGGGGTGTCTGAGGGGGTCTGTAAGCGTTGCCGCGGTGATTTGCTCCGCATGCTTCGATGAACCTAACTGTAAAATTCTTTTAATGAGCAAACTGGAGCAAGCGCCAGCACTCCTGAGGACGGTTTAACAGCAGCCCAGCGTGACCGACCGGCGCGCGGCCATCAAATGTACAATCAACAGCAAAAATATTTGAGACGCAGTAAACCCAGCCCTGCTAGGGCATCAGCTGATGTAATAGCTTACAAGGATGACTTTGTTTTTATAGCGCACTGAGTAAATCAGGTTGACAGGTGGATTAAAGAGGTTGTTGATGGTTCAATCTTCAGTAATGAGAAAAAGTGTGCCGGAATAGGCGTATACAGTACTAAGAGTTTAGGGTTTAGCACACACACACACACACACACGCACACACACGCACACACACACACACACACACACACACAGTGCACAAACTTAAAATCTTATACAGCATGCCAGAAATGAAAGGCTATTGTTCAAAACCTTACATTCTTTATAGTATATAGCCAACCGCAGCTCAGAAGTTATATTGAAACAGCTTATAAGCATTTTTCTTAATGAACAGCTAATTGAAACGTTAAATAGCTGACTTACAGTAACGTGTGTTAAACTGACCACAACAGCTATTTCCAATCTAATTCTGAGATATAGCCAGGTGATGAAGTTCTTGCTATTACATTGACATACCTACACATACATTATATGGACACATTAAAAATTGGACTTTTGGAATTATTTTCTACAATGCACAGAACAACAACAAAATAATATCTGGATCCGGCAGAGGAGTGATAAACAATGGGAGCCACTGAGAGTCGTGTTTCCTTTATCCAGAATGGGTTAACAACTCAACATGTAACGCATTTCACAAGGGCTTCTTCTATTGTTACTGTTGCTACAGTATGTCCCACATGTACTGTACAGTATAAGCCAGGGGTTCTCAAACTGGAGGTCGGGACCCCCTGTTAGCTGAAAAGTTTGAGAAGCACTGGTATATGCCACCAGTACTAATACAAAAACATTGCATTCTTGATATTATGATAATGTGTAACAATTATATTGACAATGTCACAACGGTTCTCAGCAAGGATGGGACACTGTTGACCTCAACTGAGGAGGTAATTGGGCGGTGAAAGGAACACTTTGAGGAACTCCTGAATCCAACTGACATGCTCTCTGCACCGTGGTGACGAAAAGAGAGCTGAGCCGCAAGGCAAAGCTCTCGATCTACAGGGCAATTTTTGTTCCTACCCTCACCTATGGTCATGGAGGGTGGATCATGACCAAAAGAACAAGATCACGAGTACAAGCGGCCGAAATGCACAATCCACACTGGCCTGGGAACGCCTCAGGATCCCCCAGTCAGAGCTTTCCAATGTGGCTCGGGAAAGGGAGGTTTGGGGTTCCCTGCTGAAGCTGCTGCCCCCGCGACCCGACTACGGATAAGCGGATGAAGATGGATGGATGGATGGATGGATGGATGGACAATAGTTCATAATGTCATAAGGAAACAATATGTGTTATGTTTTCTCTCCAAAGTTAGGATTGTTGTACAAAGCTTGCTGTTTCTTCTGGCAAGACTGCCTCAATGAAGCCAGTGGGTTCTGGTTTATGACCATGTTTAAAATTCTAGACAGGAAAATAGGTATGTGGTAAGGTATCATAATAATTTAGGCCAGTAAATTACAATTTTATGGTCAAAAGGAGGCATGAACAGATTCTCCCACCAAGGATTAGAAACCAACCCTCTTAAACCCGGCACTTGTTAATTAATAATAAGTGGCATATAATCATATCCCAACATCTGTAGGCGATGCTGCAAAGGCAGCCAAAATGCTTACATTAATCTCAAAGTGTGGAGTTTTATCACGGATTGATACAGCATTTATGTTTCCCTTATTTGCCTGTTTTACTATAATTGTGTACATATTTGGTATTACACAATATAACCAAAGGCAATGTATGCTGGATTTTTGATTGATCACTGATAGCATTTCATGTTGCTAATAAGGTTTAGCTTGAGCAAGTCACTTACTACTCTATATTTTTCTACTTTGCATTAACGATGCCTCATTTCTTTTTTACTGTGTTGCCAAAAATGCACACAACCAATCCACCAACTCAAGTAAAACATTTGGTGGTTCACAGTGAACGGAAACGTAGTTATACAAAACAATGGCTTTCATATTGTCTATTTTATGCAGTTCGAAGTAAAACATGAAAAGTACAGTAATTCCGTTTTTGTAATGCAATCAACTGATATGAATCAAATCTGGTTTTGAGCAGAACATGTACTACTTAACAGTGAATGTAGGAAAACAATACATCATCAAAACGGTCCCATAGTGCTTTCCACTTTGACGATGCCTCAGATGGAGGACAGTGAAGTAGCAGCACACTTATTTAGTACATCCTACATACTTAAGTACATACTTAAGTGCATATACACAGCCACTGTATATTAGACTGCTAACCGGGTTGCATATAATGCGTGGCACGATGCTGTTGTAGCCTGGAGTGCATTAAGTAACTGCTTGCAAAGTCATTAGGGTGGTTTACTGAAAAAGCAGGCGTGGAAACATGGCATTTAAACAGCTGTGCTCAGCGTAAAGGTGGACCTAAGCATATTTGCATCCCCTTTGGGCTTGACATGTTTAAATAAATTAAAATGTTTCCCCTGTTCCAGGGAGTTTAAGATAGACAGGCAAGTGCTGGTTCAGATAAACTGAATTATCATTTTATAATTATGCATCCACACCTGCCAATGGTTTAGCGAGACAAGGAGCACTATTTCAACTATCTAAAGAGGGCGTGTCTAAAATCCACTTTTGCTATAACGGCAGATAAAATGGTGACATATGGTTCAAAAGAGTTACACTTACTCTCTTCAATATTTATGGTTGTGTTTTGGCTGTTGAATACAATAAAATAATCAAAGGGTCATCTCTCATCTCAAGTGGGCACATGCTCATTTGGCATTTAAACAATGTGTGAGTTAGACGGAAACATGACAACTGTGTCAATCCAAAAGTCATTTTTCAAGTCAAGTCATTTTATTTATAAAGCACATTAAAACAGCAAATGCTGACCAAAGTGCTGTACACATCAATGCAAGTAACAATGAATAAATAAAATAAAACAATAAAACACAATACACAATACACAAAAAAAAGTGAGTTTTAGCATAGTGTCCCAGAACTTACTCGAATGCTATAGAGTACAAATGTGTCTTTAGAAGAGACTTAAATGTCTCAATGGTTGAAGATGATCTAATAGAAAAAGGAAGCTCGTTCCACAGTCTCGGGGCCACAACAGAAAATGCACGATCACCCTTAGTTCTCAAACGCGACTGTGGAACAGATAATAAAAACTGGTTGATGATCTAAGAGGCCTGGCTCCACTTTGCACCGGTTATACGATAGATAGTGTCAAATGCACCGCTACGCATTGTCATGGCATTGTGGCTTAAGACGGGGCAATGCTCCAAGATATTTACAAGCTTGGGGGGAGCAGGAGTCTAGTGGTGGTGGTCCGGGGTGTTTCACATGAGTTCAAGTCCCATTGTTGGCCCATCGAGATACTAAACCACATATTTTAACTCCTGTAATTGTACTCATTGTGAGCTTTGGAGAAAATAATCTGCTGTATTATGCAATGTATATTATCTAGACTATATTTGCTCCCACATATGTCTTGGCATGACCTCACAGGCTGCTGTGGCGCTGTGAGCCCCATTTACCAGTCTATAGCTATACAGAGATATTCCATTGTCATGTCTCTTAGCTATCAGTAAATCAAATGCCGCCTGTCCCCGGTTCTGCAGTATGGCTCTCAAAAGGTTCATCTCTCTTTGTAGTTTTCACAAGGAATCCAGCATTACGGCGCAAGCAATTTCAACAATACACTGTGTATATATGGCATCAATATATGTCTTAAAGTATTTGTTTACACTGCGTGTCTGGTGCAAGGACACAGAGGGCACTATCCAAAGATGATTTAAAGTGCTCTGGGTCATTCAGGTTTGTCTTCCACATTAAGGGATGTCGACAGCGCGACGACCAGAGCACATAACTAAGAGGCAGGCCAGTGCAGGTATAGGCCTATTCCTTGTGTTTCCTCTAGAAAGAGGCAATCATCTGGAAACTTTCTGACAGGTCAATTTCATATGTCATTCTATCATTTTCACTTCAGAAAATGTATTGCTTTTCGGGTTTAATCCCTAGTAGGCATGCTGCATCTTCCAAGCCTGTTGTTTGTTTTCTATTCATATGTACAGGAGGTGGATACACTTGTGCTTCCTGGGGTTTAGATAGCCTTTAAAGTTTACTCCTGCTGTGTAAACTCTTCTGTGCAGGTGAAAAAAAACGAAGGTTCAGTACTGTTACACAAATTATTTTAGGCTTTAAACCCTGCATTCAATGCATCTATTCCAGATTACTATGACCATGTGTACATGTAACCTGTTATAATGTTTATCGTGTTGTCCCTGATAAACAAATGAATAAAACAAATAGGTTCAGTACTCTTACATGACTGCAAACCATTTAAGTGAGTTTTAATTTAGTAAACGTCTATTTCAATGCCATGTCATGAATGCAGAACATCATTCAGTAATACAGATAGCATACATGATTAATAATTATTAGCGAGACAACATCTTACAGTATGTTGTCTCCCCTTGTCTCTCCTTATCTCCAAGTCTTGTTTTCTGTCAATCACTCACTCCTGCTCTATTGACTCCTCCGCTACTCCTTATCTTCTTCCTGGGATGATGTTCCCACGGACGTGACCCCCGGGAGATAGCACATCGTGTTTCCTGTTCGTTCTTGTCCTTCGTTCAGTCCGTTTTTCTTGTGGTCGGTACGCATGCATGGTTTACACACAGCGACAAGCAGTGGAACGGCCAGATCCTTTTTTCCGTCGTTAAGGATATACGACCATGTTATAGTACTGTGTCAGGATCATTACCCCCAGCCCCACATACTATAGTAGCCATTCATGTTGATGGCACGTACCCACCCCCCCCCTCCCTCTCTCTCTCTCTCTCTCTCTCTCTCTCTCTCTCTCTCTCTCTCTCTCTCGCCACCTTCCTCTCAGTCCCCCTCCCTCCCTCATACTCCCGTAGTAACAGCTGGCCCTGGTCGTGTAAGGAAAGAGAGCACTCTCGGCTCCATTAAACCGTAACCTTGCTGCTGTGAAGGACAAGCTCATTTCTCTCTCTCTCTCTCTGCGCCTGCCTGCCTTACTGGCAGCCCACACACACACAGGTCAAGAAGATGTTTTGTGGTAAAGCACAGCCGATTGTCTCCACTTTACATTTCAGTCTGGGAAATCTAAATTGAAAACCCTTTGTCAGCAAGGCGGTTCCAATTAGTGCCTTGGATAAATGCGTCGGCTAAATGCTGTAAATGCAACTGCTAATCATATCATTAGCAGTTGATTGGACCACCTTTAGCCAATCAGAATAAGACCCACGTGGGGATGACATTTGGTGATTGGTAAGTGATTGGATACAAGAGGATTCAATCTGTGTTAAAAATGGGACAGCACCTTACGACATTGACGTTATCTTGAAAATGTCAAAACTTGTTGAGGACTATTGTGGATTTGGGAATTATTATTTTACATTTTTCATTCACGCCAAGACACTTAACCGATTCCTACCTCTTCCAGACTTGCCTTCTGGACTGGATAGTATTTGTCAGATAATCAATATGCAGTTTTTTTATTTTACTGTCAAAACCACATTAATTAAATATTTCAAGTGATGCTTGTTAAATAACCTGAAAGTGTGCTGTACTGTATATTGTATGCCTGCATTATTGTGATGGTTATTATTAATATTTATGGCTGTTTAAATGCTTCTCGCATTCCCTGGTGTTTCAAGTCACAATAATCTGAATGGTGGCTACTGTAATTTGGTCATTTCGTCAGGCAAAGTCTGCAGAAAAGCGGTCTCATGGAAAGTGGGCATAAAGGGCACAAAATATCTTCGAGAACAATCATGCACTTAACGATTTGACAGTGAGATGGCTCAGAGTGTGAATGTGGACATTGGGTTTGAGCCATTCAAACGCAGTACTGGTAATTGCTATTCGCACCAACTTAACAATTTAGATGCTGATTGGTTGGAGGTTCTCTATACTTGGTTAATGGGATGTTCAGATCTCAGTATAACAGATCTTTGACTAGTTTCTCTTCATTATTTTTATTTTAAGCAACTTTGTTGCTTAAGCTGGTGTCATGTGACCAAAGAACCAAATCTCTGTATATTTTAATTAGTTAAAGTCATGTCCTTAATGGTAGACTGTCAATATCCTTTGGTTCATTTGGGTCAGTGTGTCCCTGTCACGTGGACAATGTTAGAAAGACGTGTGAAAGTGTTTTTTTCACCAACACTGTCGTGAGTATTGTCTGATTTTAAACACAGTCAGTATTGAAAGCCCATTGGTAATGTGCAGCTGCGTAATCTTAGCTAGTACCCATTAGCAATGTGCAGCTGCGTTAGCTTACTGTAGCTAGTGCCCATTGGCAATGTGCAGCTGCGTTAGCTTAGCTAGTGCCCATTGAGCTGCGTTAGCTTAGCTAGTGCCCATTGGTAATGTGCAGCTGCGTTAGCTAGTAGCTACAAATTTGTTTACCAGGCTTTTTGATGCTTCTTGTTATGGTGGCGCTCAACAAGAATCAGGCACATTCCAAGTAAGTAAACTTTGTTCAAAAAGAACAAATTGATCGTAAACAGCTCATATTCAATGTACTATGTTACATGCAGTGGACCGTTTTCAAGTTTCACAGACTGATACAGTACGTTTTTTCAAGCATGACATCAATGCTGATGTGTGTGTGTGTGTGTATGTGTGTGTGTATATGTATATATGTGTGTGAATATATATATATAATGATTATTTGTTAATCTTACTTAAACTGGATTTTGTTTGTTTGTTTGAGCTGTGTTTTTCATGAGATGTGACCAACATTTTCAACTAATTTTGAGCAATTGTGTTTTTACTCACTGACAGATAAAGGCTTGGAATAGAAAGAGTATATCGCATCTACTTTTTGAGTAGATGGAATTCCATAGACTTACTTTTCAAGGCAAGATTTCCCACCGCTGGTCATGCCACACTGACATCTGAGTGTACAGAATTGTGCATGGAAAGGTTTCTCCAACATTCTATTTATATCTTATTAGACTGAATGTACTGTACATGGAGGATATAGTCTGGTGGATAACATTCACTTCAGATGATGTACACATCTATTATTTTTCTCACTGTGGGGGAAACCCTACATGCTCATTGTATTGTACTCTTTTAATCCCCTCATAAAACACTCTCAGAACACTTTGTTCTCCCATGGTTCTTTCGGAAAGGAATTCTGGGTAAATGTCATCTTAGACTGATTTGATTTGAACTGTCCAATACTTAGCTGAGGTGAAGATAGAGAAGATGAAGTACAAACTGCTCTCTCTGTCTGTGTGTGTGTGTGTGTGTGCGTGTGTGTGTGTGTAAAATGTTCAACTTCTGTCGTTCTGCAATTACAGCTAATGTAAGCACAAAATAGGAACGAACCTAATCGATAATAATGACAAGTATCATTCTCATATTGTAAACCATATTTTAAAATGTTTATATTAAAGTCATGAGAGAGGGTAAAGAGAAGCATATATTGTATTATACACAATATTATTGGCAATATGTTTGTCTGTGTGTGAATTCATGTCAGTACAGTATACTGCTAGCAAGAGAATTGAGCTTAGGTCATGGATCAATAAGGAAAGCTGTGTTAGGAAATAAATTGGTGACTAGAGATTTGCAAAGTGTGTGTGTGTGTATAACAGATTATTGCCAAAGGACCATGTATTATCTGACTGATAATTCACAACTAGTGAATGAGTAAGAACCTGGTTTTTCTATTACATTACAATCTAATTGTTGGATACCTAATCCTCATAAGTATCTTTGTGTGATAATTAAAATCGTGACTAACTGCAAGACGTTATTGGCTGTATTTGACAATATCGGCATAGTTTTTCAGAGCCAGCCTTTACTTGAGTAAAGTCTGGGACACAGCACCAGTTCACTGCGTCCAGGCCTGCCTATACTGTATTTGTTAGAAGAGATATTTTCGAGATACATGCATGACGACATACATATTGTAGGATATCTACACGACCAAATCAAACATTAACCTAAAATTGAGGAATGTGGTGAGAAAGTAAACAGGAGACTGGCTGTTTGTTACTGCTTCGAGCACAAATCAAAAAGCATCGCTCCGCGGCCCTCCGCGGCGGTGTCTGACGCATAGAAATGCATTGTGAAACAAAGAGTAGTGCTACGGCTATGCTGATGCGAGTATTAGCCACTTTGTTTATGTTACTATTTATGGAGCCAGGGCTGTAAAAGTATCAGATTATTTTTTCAACACACACAGAGAACGGCAAACTAGTGAAATGCGCGGATATTTGTTGAATTTGACAAAAAGTGTATTAGCTTAAATTTTGCTTGCAATAGATGTACCTTTAATTAAATGATTGAAATTAGTGAATAAGGCACCGCATTGAATTAGTGTGCTGGAATTACATGTAGACTTGTCAGTTACAATGCTATCAATCAATAAAAATCGTCCCAACAACCCTACTTCCTGATAGTGCTGACATGCTTACAGGGGACCATGCTTACAGGGGACTATGTATCTGGAATAAGTACAAGTTGTTTATGTGACGTAGTTCTGAAGAACGGAAGAGGCTGAGACTATGGCAACCAACCACTGTCACCAATAATTAGAAGAAGAAGAAGAAGAGCAGTGAGGAGGAGAAGGCAGCTAGAAAATTAGCTAACACACAATATAGTCCAGGCAGCAGCTTATACTACTGTATATTTGTTCACATCATTAATATGCCAGGTATTTTCTTCCAATATATTGGGGACAGGATGGTTGAGTGGTCTGGGTGTTGACCTACCTGTAAGCATCCTTGAGCAAGATGCCTAACCCCCTACCATCTTACTGCTCCCAGTGGTTGGTGTCACCTTGCATGGCAACAATCACCATCGATGTATGAATGTGTGTGTGAATTGGTGACTGTGAGGCATAATACTGTGAAGCGCTTTGGATAAAAGTGATATATAAATGCAGTCCACTTACCATTTATGCTATATTTGTTCACATCATTAATTGAATACACTGTACCAGGTAAAGTAATTTGAATGGCAATTTTCTTCCATGATACGGCCTTCCTTCCTATATTTTATAGAAGTGGCAAATTAGGTCATACCTGCATATTCAAGGCATTCAGTAACAAGAATTAATTTCTACATCAGCACACTATTCTCCTGCCCCCCCCCTCTCTCTCTCTCTCTCCCCGCCCTCTTCTCATCCTCTTTCTTTCATGGTTCGTAGTTAAACTCTTGTAACTGCGCTGTAAACTTTCCTCAGCCACAGTGACGCCAAACAAGAATGGGATTTTTGGATCTGCTCCATGGTTGGTGTGTCTAATTTGAATGGCCTTTTGAGAAGCCCTCAAATGTTACAAAATGTGCTCTTTGCTCACCGTGAGGTAGGTCGCAGAGCATCGTGCAGAGGTACAGTTGTTATTCAACGTGTTTATCTGCATCAAGGACTCTACCAGAGCTTTTGAAGAACACTGCACATTGTTAAGTGTGCGATGAAGCGGGAACTTCCCCTGCTGAGAAATTAATGCAACATGCAAATGCTAAACTACAGTTCCCCAAATGGCCAATTGAGTCAGGCTCCAAATTGAGTCAGTCCCCATAGACCTTCCATGTGAAAATGTACAACTTCAGAAATGAACATGTTTACAACTTAGTAAAAAAAATTGTAACAATAAACTGGTATAGGTTTCTGGTATTTAGTATAGCTACTTCCCAAATTCATGACAACCTAAAAGGGGCTTATTTTCATATAACACATCAGTTGAAAATGAATTATAGGCTTAAATGTATCACATAATGGATAGCCCAGAGTTACAGGCAGAGTGGGGTACTGCAAAGATGCCTACAGCCATAGCCAGCACAGCTTGAGATGCAAACCCGTTCTCTGGGTGACGTCATGGAGGGTTTGTCCATTTATGCACAGTATGATGTACTTCAGTTTTATTCAAAAGAAGGCCTGGGAATTTAAACTAAAATGTTGATCATGAGAAGTTGCATCGGTGCATGAAGTGTTGTCTTGCTATGCAAAATTAGAGTATGAACTTTTCTTCAATTTTCTATGCTTCTCCTGCTGGCATACAGTATAGACTAACTGCGATTATCTTATTGGATGCGCTTTCAAAACACATCTGCATCAGTTTTCGAGCGGTACGCCATGCCAATGGTATTGAGATACTGTGTATGGCGTAGTCTCGCAGAGCCATCTAAACTTAGGGGAAGAGGAATCCTTCCTATACTTAAAATAAATGTAGCACCTGAAATTAGCAAATAAACCACTATGCTAGCGTCACACCGGAATTACAGATACAGACTTCATAAGTAACAATCCTAGAATCAACTCCCTCAATTCCGGAAAGTGCTGTCTTTTATTTATATATATGAATACGACATTGCTTAGAGTTGCTAATGTGACTTAGTGCAAATGGACAGAAGAGGTTGAGACCACATTTGACCCACCGCTTTCCCGATAGGACAAAAATGGCACAGCACATACCTGATCGTGTTTTATTTTATTTAGCATATAGATTATGAAGCTATCTTGGACCGTGTATGCATAAATACATCCAACTGATCCATATAGCTAGCAGAGATACCATTTGAAGAAATAATTCAATATAAACAGAAAAGTTATGGTTCAGTGAGGGTATACATCTTTGCCTGCCTTGAGAATTTTGGATCTTGAAGGAGCTTAATAAACACATTTTTTTACAAGTGTAGGCATCATTGGAATATCATCTGAAATCGAATCATAATGCTTTGCATGTGAATATAGTTAATGGAATTTTGAATCTTGCAACACTTGATGTATTGGTTGATCAATTTATTGTGAAGGATGGTAATGGTAATGTTGTGCAAATTAAAATTCCTTGGCAAATATTAACTCATCTTTCTCTTTCTCTCGCTTGCTGTTTCTCTCTCCATGCCCCATACAGTGCTGTCAGTCTTTATGCGTCGCCGGTGCTCCGAGCGCACGTGTCCGTTGTACAAATCACTTCACGTATTTTCCAACTCTCCGTCTTCGCGCCTTGATATTCGCACCGTGTCAAGACTTGCCTGAGAAAAGAAACGTCTTACCGGGTCTGGGCTGAGTCTTGATACAGTTCCTATGCAAAATGTAGAAAAGAGAGATGGAGCGATAAGGCCAAAGATCCGCACGGGGCGTGCGGAGCTCTGTTGTGCAATATATAATAGTGCGCTGTCCAAGGTTCTGAACAGGGGTTGTTTTATGTTACTTGAATAGGGCTCTCACACACAGAAAGGAGCATATTGCGTGTGTGTTTGTGTGAGCTATATTTAAAATGGCAAAAGTCTATAATTTTGCCAATTATTGTTGCAATTAGCCTATAGGCTACTGGGCCTGTAATACCGCCTTTCTCTCTTTCATAACTGCCCCCATTTTCTGCCTCTACATCCTTATTCTCCCCCCCCCCATCCCACACACATATCACATTCCCACCCATCCCTATCTTTCAGTCGTCAGTATAGAGGCTATACCCCTTTACCCTCATATCCTTAAGAATCTGTAAAGCGATCGCGCTCATCTGCCTCCGGTGGCGGCTGATGAGCGCGATCACGTTTAAACAAACGAGAAGGCGCACGCACGCTGCACTCCACCGCCGCGGCGCGCACCCGTTCTCCCTGTTCTCCCTGTCCGTTGAGGAGGAGTAGGCGCAGACTATACTGTTACACGTCTGCATCGTCCTGGCTGCAGTCGGACGCCTCGTCTCCCATGGGAGCATAACATCTCGTTTGCGAATGCCCCGGTGATGGGACGTCGTCTTCACGTAGCCTCTCCGTTATTACCGGCTGGTAATCCCATAGGATCAGTTTGTCAATAGACAAGACAGGACACGGACAGATACAAGACCGCGATCAGCTGGCAGCCTAGCCCACAGCACCTCGCGGGACAAAACATCACGAGAAAGTAGGATCTGCGCGACCCCCCCCCCCCACCAACCCCCCACCCACTACTTAAAAAAAAAAAGAAAGACGAAAACAGGCGGAAACACTCGGTTATTTTGACCATAAAACGGTGCGGAAAGGAGGAGGAAGCTAATCTGAGGACATTATCTGTGTTAGACACCCATACCATTTACTTACCGTTACCCTACCGAGCACCGTTAAGACCGCGTATTATTTAGGCTATAGTGTTTCGGGCGGCAACCGCACGCGTTCGCGCTGCTGTCCGGTAACACAGCCCCTCCTTGAGGTGTAGCCTATAACGAAAAGAGACTGGAGCCAGGGGGGGTCAAAGCAAAGTCAACTCCGTGGCATTAGTCTACCCTTTTGCGAAATTTGTCCGAAAGGATTAGAGCCTTAGTCTATTTATTATTAACGAGACATTTTTGTCGTTTTTTTTTCAAGTCTGTGTTTGTGGCCGAAAACCTAACCAACAACGGAATTATGTTTTTACATACGATTTCAAACGCAAATTAACACAGCAGTGAATTACAGACACGTGATGTGGTGGGGATGACAGCTGTTTATCTGGAGAGCAGAGAGCAGCCACGGTATCTTATATGGAGATCGAATAATAAGTCTACGACACAGCAGTGCCCGGTTTATCGGCGCTGCAATCTCTCTCAGAGTGGGAGCCCACTGGTATTGTAGACAGTGAATCTCGACCACCGATGATGGATTTTTAACGACCACTTGACGGAAACTAATTGGAACGTGAAGATCAGTTCTGGGAGCTCCTGCAGCGACCGAATGAGTGAGCGCTATTTCGGATCACTTTTCTTCGCTCCCTGCCCGGATTGTGGACGTTGGACTTGCAGGCCTGCAAAATATTTAGGCAACGTGCGTTTACTCGTGGTTTTGACATGACAACTTAAAGGAAACTAATTGGAACTCCTTGCACCGCTACCGCCCATACAGTCGGCCGTGGTCATCCTCTCACGCCGAATATCCCCGCAGCGCCGAGACAGACGCGGGGCAGACAGGCGCGCTCTTTTACCCAAGTCCCTATACCGTTGACGC
The DNA here is from genome assembly GCA_027564835.1 of Typhlichthys subterraneus. Taxonomy (NCBI): domain Eukaryota; kingdom Metazoa; phylum Chordata; class Actinopteri; order Percopsiformes; family Amblyopsidae; genus Typhlichthys; species Typhlichthys subterraneus. Next base: position 16,501 of record JAODUH010064971.1, read on the forward strand.
CGCGCATGAGCCAGTATCTCGTTAAATTTATTCGGGTTTCCAGTTTGTTTAATTTAATTTTGTTAATTTGATAGTATTTGATTTGAATTTTGGACGAATCGAATAGGCTATTCAATAAGGAGTTCGTATGCCTTGACGGGGATTGAGAGAGCCAGCATCAAACGGAGGGAGGATTTAAGTCGACGTTGAAGGTGTGCTCATTTATCGCTGACGCGTCCACACTGAAGCCCGGGCAAACGTCTATAGGTAAGCCGACATTTGATATTCATACTTGTCATGGTCTCAAATACCGCACGTATAGCCTATATGCCGTATAGCCTATAGGCCCGCTTACTGTCATGTACCACGTGCTTTCTTCCCATATGCAGTACGGTACCGGCAGCAGTCTGGGACGGGAGTGGCGGGAGTTGAGAGATAAGAGGAGGGGGGAGCAAATAGGGAGCTAATATTAGCCGTGTGTTCATTGCGATAGCAGGAGTGTAAGGACGTAGGGGGGCGGTTAGGAGGACAGTGGGAGACGACATGTAGTAGGTTACAAGAGAGAGAGAGAGAGAGAGAGAGAGGGGGGGGGGGCGGGGGGGAGCGGAAAGGGATGTTGAGGACCGGGTGGGCTGCGGGGAAGACAAGCTGAGACGAGAGAAAGGGATGGGAGGTATAATAG
>JAODUH010064982.1:0-17156 GCA_027564835.1 Typhlichthys subterraneus
TGCCTGCTGTTTTTAGATACTATTTATTACCATTTTAAGTTATATTGTAGGAATGCACTGGCTGGTCAGCACTTTGATATTTCATTGTACATGTGACAATGACAAAAAGTATTCTATTCTATATATATATATCTATATATTCTGGCTTTGCAGGCTTCATGCCAGAACCAAGCCTTGATTATACTGTATGTTCACACAGTATACTGAATGAGGATCACGTTCTACTAATCCTGGAATAAAGGCTTTAGATGCTGCATGTTGAAAAGAAGAAGAACATTTTTTCTAAACAATAATCAAAGTGCGCCATATGGTGCACCCTATGCCTTACAATATGAACACACATTGCCAAGGCATGCAAGTGTTGTGTGGTGCGGTCGGCGCCATTTTGTTTGTGTTCCCATCCACAGAGTCTGGGTGCACGAAAGAAAGACCAGATTATTTGTTCAGAGCACACAAAATCAGTATTGATTTACAATCTCCTCACATTAGAACAATTAGTTTATAGCCATTAAAACAATCTACTTGCAGCTCCAATAATGGACCGCTCTGTCCCACACATAGTGCATTCATAGATGGTTGTAATATTATGCATGACTCAGTAATCCCCTCAACGCCATATGTGGTAGGATTTGTCACGGTCATGACTGTTCATAGTTATGAGTCATTTTTAATGATGACGCGGTGGTTACAGTACAGTTGGCTGGCCAACATGAGCCAATGTGGAGAGTTACACTGAACTCACAGAGAGGGGGAGTGAGAGATAGATAGAAACATAGAGCGAGAGAGAGAGAGAGAGAGAGAGAGAGAGAGAGAGAGAGGGGGACTGTGTGAGACAGAGCACATTTCAACAGAAGTGTGATGACATGTATAGCTGCTTAAATCCTCCTGAGCTCTAACTGAGACTAATAGTCAACCTGTTAGTCGGTTAGTGTGTGTAGGGGTGTTTGTGTACGTGTGTGTGTGTGTTTTCATCTTCGAGTGCCTACAGGTGTGTGAGTGTGTGGAGTATGTGCATGTTCTCTCTCTCTCTCCCTCTCTCTCTCTCTCTTACACACGCACACACACACACACACACACACACACACACTTCAGGGCAAGCAAAGACACAAACAACTGCATATTCTTTATGTACACACGTACATTAGACCATTTACATATAGAATCAGACATACTGGCTTCCTGTGTGACAATCACAAGACAGTGAGACTTACACCCAATCACCAAGTCAACATAATGCATTACCATTAGCATACGATTAGCCTGCCAACTCTTACTGTAACTTGAGATCAGAGTATTAGAAGTATTAGCAAGGAGGAGTGCAAGCAGTGGCGTTATCATGAAATATTACATAACAGCTTTAATAATCAGCGCTACCTCATTCATCATACGTTAATTGAGGATATGTGTTAATAGATTTCCGTTGCGTGCCTCTACAGCGCTAAATTAATTGTGGGTCCAGTCATGTCACCACACACCAAAACCTAAATATTAACATATAATATACAGTAGTGTGTATATAATAGAACTACAACTCTGCTGTGCAGTATATTATTGTTAATTAAATGTCTGGTGTGTATTGGCCAGAGGAATAAGAGCAGTAATACACAAGTCACCTTATAGATGGGTGCAACCTGATTTATGATCCGGTTCAATAGAGTTGCTCTACTCAAGGGCAGTCTAACTGTGTAATCACACTGTACAGTATGGTGACGAGCATGGAATCTCTCTCACATAGGATTCCAATTGGCAGTGTCAAGAATGTAATCGTACAGTTGCACCTTCTGTTTTTAGATTTATGTTCCTCAAAGACAACCATCATTATGAGAGAAATGTCATTAAATGTTGTTGAATCTGATTGGATGACATAAAAAAAAAAAACACAAAGCAAATCCTTCCCTCCAATATATCCAATAAAATATTGCTTACAATTTAATTAATTCAATAATTATGGGCAACTAGAGCTTACAAACTCCCTTTTATGTACATCATTTAAATTGCACTGTACTGAATACACAGTACTGCAAACATGATCAAAATCATCAGAGACTTGACTTACACACAAACAATACATTGCTTGTATAATAATTCAGCTAACACCGCTACAACAATCTAGAAGTGAGTTTCTCTAAATTGCTGCGCTGGTGTTCCTGCATCCCTTGATGCTAAGTGTGTTTGCTGTTCTGATGATTTGGCACATATGGCTTAACCACCATCTAATTATTGCATTGATTCATCCATTATGCAAGTCTCCTCCATCCACCATGTCAAGCAAAAGAAAACCATTAAAAATAAAACCCTACTTGTAAATGGACTGCTTTTACATAGCACTTTTATCCAAAGAGCTTTACAGTATTTTTCCTCACATTTACACACCGATGGTGATTGCTGCCATGCAGGGTGCGACCAACCACTGGAAGCAGTTGGCGGGTAGGGCGTTAGGCATTTTGCCCAAGGATGCTTACAGTTAGGTCAACACTGGGGTTTGAACCCACGACCATTTGACCATCCTGTCCCCTTGTCTCATTTTAATTTCAGGGCCAGTGTCATTATTTAATAAAGTAGATATTATCAAATTGGTACTGTATCAGACCCAGTGTTTCAGATGCTGGTGAAAACCCCCTTGACATGTCAGATATTTGTTTGTGGTTGTGCCCCTAGTGGTGGTAGTAGGAGTTCACGCAATAAACGAAAGACAAACAATGAATGATGGTGATACATTTTACTCATAATGAAGTCTGTTTCAAAGAAAGTAATGGAAGCGTATTTATCACTTTTTCTTTTGTTTTGAAAGGCTCAAACATTTTCTATATGTTCAGTAGCTGAGCTAGAGCAGATACTGTACTCTATATTATGTATATAACGTTGTTGCTATACTCAAATTAGAAGCATATAAAAGTTCTATAGTGTGCATACTTTGATTTAAAGTGTATAAAAAATGCTGTTTGGAACACAAAAGATCATTAGCATAATCTCTCCCCCCATCGCACATTTTCAATGTCTACTGCTGTGTGGACCTGCGGGACTATTTACCCCTGGTTATAGCCAGGGTCTGTGTTTCCTGCCTCACCAATCATTCACTGTCAAACAGGTTGAAACTCACACACTCACACACACATGCACACGCATGCATGCGCACGCACACACACACACACGAACATGCGTACACACACACACACACACACACACACACACACACACACACACACACAGACACACACTGCAGATCTGACACCGGTGTGCGCTTGGAGGTGTTTAACAACCAATGCTGTTATGAGCAGGCTCTCAAAGTATTGTATATTCTCCATGGAACAGACCTATGTAGCGGTCTGTCACTCTATTGGACGACATTGTTCTATAGACTGGCTCGTCCATCAATCAGGGCATAAAAGTCTAACACGCACATACACACACGCCTACACACATGCACACACACACACGCACGCACGCACACACACGCACAGATGCGGCAGGGTTTGACAGGTGGATTTCATGTGTTTAACAACTGCCAAATATTCTCTTAAAGCCTTTCTTTATCTGTAATGTGCAGACCACAGGTAGCTACAGTACAGCACAGTACCACCAGCATGATAACTCATGAGTACACTTGGTGTGGAGAATGACGGATAAGAGGGTTAAAGTGGTGGGGTGCTATCTTGAAGATTCACTGGTGCATCCCCATATGCAAGATGCCTATTCCCTCGTAGTTATAGTAGTGTATGTGCGTGTGTGCGTGGACGGCTTTTAGCCGTTTGGCGTGATTGCGAATATATGTGTGTGCATGTGTGTGCGCTTGTGAGTGTGTGTGCATGCATGTGTGTTCGTGTGTGCATGCTTGAGCGTGTGCCCGCGCGTTTGCGTGTGCGTGTGTGTGCGTGCATGTGTGCGTGCATGTGTGTGTTTGTGTGTGCGTGTGCGTGTGTGTGTGCGTGCATGTGTGTGTGCGTGTGCATGTGTGTGTTTGTGTGTGCGCGTGTGTGTGTGTGCGTGCGTGCTAACTCACCTCAGGAACTTGTTGAGGTCCCCGTGCTTCATGTATTCAAACACCATGATGAGAGGGTCCCCGTCTACACAGACGCCGTAGAACTTGACGATGTGGTCGTGTTGAAGGTTGGTCAGTAGCTCCGCCTCCCGCTGGAAGTCTTTCCGAGCGGCAAGCGTCGGGTCCTTCAATGTCTGGCGGGGGGGTGGCAGGCACAACGTTGTTTTACATTTACAGCATTTAGCAGTAATGGTAAAGCCAATATTCACTTTGTGAATATGGTCTGGCCACACTCCATTGGGAAGTGATCACAGCCGTTTCCACCTGCTATGTGTAGACCTCTGGTTCATTTTGAAACAGCGCTGAACCAATGCTACAACTGTTTTGATCACCTCATCTAGCTCTACCACCATTTTAAAACATGCTTGACTTCAACGTCAGCTCACTAACTCACCCTGATGGGTACGCCAGCAGGGTGGCTGTGTCCGGAGATCCACCGCCACCATATCAAAAATGGGCATGTTTTTAACAAGGAAGAACTAGAGGCTGGCGCGGTCTTATTAAGTTCTATTGGCTAACTTAACAGCGAGGATGAGGTAATACGAGATGGGAGGAAGGAAGTGGGGAACAGACATCTCGGAGTCGGACCCCTGCAGCGTGTCCCACACTAGTTCTTGGCCCTCTTTCAGACTGACAGACCTGGGTGGTAATATTGTGTTTTTAAGAAGTTACAACAAAGGCTTGTTTGCAAATGGCTGGATGCAAATGGTGTAAAACACTTGAAATGTATATTGTAAGACTGGAGGGCTTGCTGTGAGGTCTAAAGGTTTGTCTGGCCTACAGTAAATTAGGCTTCTGGGGGATGAGAATACAGTAAGAACAGATTAAAGTATTTATTGTCTCAGGTGAGCTAATTGTTCTGGGGAACAAATGGTGAACTTCATTCATTGTCCAACTATGAGTCTGTTTAGCATTGTGATATAAACATAAATTAGGTTAAAACTTAACAAGATAATTCAAATTAACAATTATACATTCTAATGTAATGGTCAAAAGGTCAGCCAGCCAATCGAAACCATCAAATCAAACCCGGTAACATTTCCCTCTTCCATATTGTACCTTGGCAGCCATGGTAACAGTGCCATCCTATATCTGCCCCACATTATCAGGACAACAATCCTGTATTCACTATCTCATTAGTACTACATTGGTAGCCATGCAAACAGTGTCCCATCTTGAACCTCTCCTGGTAGCCATGGAAATCATAGCCATGCAGACGAGAGAGTCACATCACATCGTGGAACCTCAAAACAGTTACCAAACGTTAACCACCAATACAAAAACACCATATAAATTATGTAAATCGATGGACTTATGATTATTATCAAACATTGCAGTTATGGATTGTATGCATGTATTTAATGTATGTTAGTATTTATCAATTCAAATTGCCCACCAAGCACGTCCTGTTGAACTGTTGAACCATGTGACGGCTGAGAATTTCAAACTTCCGTTGGCGCGACTCTCTGTTCTACATGGCTCTGCTCTAGGGTTCTTTCTGTGAATCAACAGTTGTGTTTGGCTACAAACACATTAGCAAGGCAGCATGATCAGAGATCATTTGTCTTCCAGCGGAGACACAATAACTAATATTCACAGCAGCAGGCAAGCGTCGACACAGCGCTTGAAATGACTAATACGCGATGCAACAACCCTCCCCCCAACACACACGCACAGAAAGCAGCCGCAATCAAGAGCACACACTCCGAGCGCATGCGTTGCGTTGACTGCCCTTCCTACCCTCCTGCACACACCTCCATGTTCTCTCCTCCCCTCGTCCTCTCTCCCTCGGTCACTGTTACTCCCCTCCTCCCCACCCTGCGCCTCCTCCACTGCAGTCCCATTCACCTATTTCCATTTTTTATCTCTCATCATATTTCTCATTTTTCCTCCACTTAACTTGGCCTGCCGCTGACTCACGCCCACCCACAGCCTTACCGTGTTGGGCGCTGAGCTAAACTCATTAGAGCTGGCCGAGGCATGGTGAGCTTATCGGAGCAGCCATATATTTTAAGACAAAGAAAAACAACATCCGAGAGAAGATACAGAGGAGAGCCGCACTTCTCTGCAAGTACAAAATTAATGGGTTTGCCATCGAGGGGAATAAGAGGAATCCATCAGGCGTTTTTCAAGACGTATAACTGAACAATTTATTCTTTATTCTCTTCGTCACATAAAAAAATAATGCAAATTGTTTAACTAGACTGTTTTATATTCATTGGTGAAAAATGATAATTTGTGCGATGCAGGCCTCTAAATTAAGTTTAAGGAACACAACTCTTCTTTCTGCCAATCATTGCATGAACAAATTGCATGTGACAAAAAGGTTAATAATAGGGGAAAAGTTTAAATAAAGATGTCAAAAACAAAACAAGCTGGACTAATTTTGTCATTGCCAAAGCCTAACTGCAGTACGTTGTCTACAAAACACAACTTAAAGCTATGGTCAGCTATTATAAGATAATTTTAAGCTAATACACTTTGTTAATTCCACCAAATATCTTCTCACTTTTAGCTAGCTTACATTCTCTGTGTGCAGAAAAAAAATTATGTTGTACTTCTACACAGCCTGGCTCCGTAAATAGTACGGAGTCATTACGGAGCAAACACTGCATACAACAACAATGATCGACCCTTGGCTTTGCAATGTGTTTCAATATGTTGGGCGGAGCTTCTGAGGTACTTTGTTTTGATTTGAGCTTGAAGTTAGTGTTCTCGATAAACCCTGCCTTTAACCTTAGCTTCATCCAGAACAGTATGGAAGTCCCCACATTCTCACATGAACAGATCACTAACTCTATCAAATGTTAAGCCCTGCTCTAATTTAGACTGATGTAACCAGACCAACAGTGCTTTGTGAATAAGATCTGGCAACGCTCTATTGGAAACAGTTGTTTACTGCTACTGGGCATAGACCTCTGATTGATTTTGAAACTATTCGACATTTAACCAATCGGCGTTGCTCCATCTGTTTTGATCGCCTTAGCTAGCTCTACCACCAATGTCCTTGCACTAACCCACCCTGATTGGACCGCAAAGCAGGGTGGCTGTGAAAATGCTAATGCAAACAGGGTTTCCAGACTATAATCTTACATTTATTGATCTGAAATAAATTTAGCAGAAATCAAGTTGGGCATAGCCAGACTAGCTTTCACAATCCACCCTTTCCCTAGTGTGTCCTGTCACAATCCAGTCTTTTCCTAGTGTGTTTGTCCCTGTGATCAGGGTGGTGGAACGTTTGCTACACGTTCAATGAACGCGAATGGCAGTGGACTGAACAGCAGGTTACAAAACAGGGAGGCGTTGGGCTGTCCATATAGGCTGTGGGTTGAACAACGTTCACATGGCTAACAACAACAAAGTGATATGTGTGTTTTATTGCTGTAAATTGTTGTGTTTCATGGTAGAACCTAGCCTTGCTCCGCCCGACTACGCGCTCAGCTCAATTTATTTTGCTGGGGTTAGAGTCTGGAAACCCTGTTCACATTAGCGTTTTCACAGTGAGACGACGTTGTGAGACGACGTTGAAGTCAAACGTGTTTCTAAATGGTGGTAGAGCGATCAAAACACTTGTAGCAACGCCGATTGGTTCAGCGCTGTCCAATAGTTTTAAAACCAGAGGTCTACGCCAAGTAGGAGGATACGACTCAAACACTTCCCAATGGAGCGTGGCCAGACCATATTCACAAAGTGAATATGGTCTGGTTCAGGGGTGGGCAATCCTGGTCCTGGAGGGCAGCTGCCCTGCATGCTTAAGATCTCTCCCTGCTCCAACACACCTGATTCACATGAACTGGTCATTATCAGGCTTCTGCAGAGATTTATAACGAACATGTATAAAACATGCAGGGCAGCGGCCCTCCAGGACCAGGATTGCCCACCCCTGGTCTGGTTACACCAGGATAGGTGGAACCAGCGTGGTTCTAGAACCACTTCTGTCGGTGCATAGCATATAGTGCTAATTGAAGAATATGTTCATAATAGTTGTCAACATATTTAATTTCACGCATTTCATATCATAATGAAACGGCATGTGATGGAAAGATGCAATATAAGCGACATTTGGTATTGCCACTAAATGATGATGACTTATACACACAAACACCCAGGCAAATATGCTGCTACACATCCTGCTCGTCACTCAGCAACACTCGCCACACCTATAAAACGCAGCAAATATCTTTGAAAGAAGTTCAAGAACATTTTGAATGTTTTTCGAGGAAATGTGCCGTTCAGTGAAAGAGTTTATTGAACGTCCAGAACATTCGGTCCGCTGAACCTGTGTAGCCTTCTTTGGCTCCTCCCCGCTTCCCTCCCCTAGCTCTCAGCCCCTCCTCTTGCCAATTATCTGCCTCACCATGTCCCAATTAGTCCTAGTGCATGTAGGCTTGGTTCTCCCCTCCATGCTGTTCCGTCTTGTGTGTTTTGCCACCAAACGAAGATGCATTACTTGTCGGTTTTTCCTGCCTGTCTTGTTTTTAACCAAAGCCTGTTTTGTCATTTTGCCTGCTGACTGCCTGTTCTGTTACTTCTTCTGCCTGTTGCAGAAGTGTTTTATTAAAGTTGCCTAACACCAGTTTGTTCCCGCGTCTGCATTTTGGGTCATGTTCCGATTCCTGACACTTGCTCTAATTGCCTGTGATACACAATCACACATTGCATAGCAGATATTATTAAATAACAGGTGAATGTACTGGTTTATGTTGACGTTATTGTTGCTTGTGTGTGCAGGCATAGCTTGTACAGTACTGTAGTATACAGTACTGTACAACGCATGTTGGAAACGCATACAGTACTGTAGTATACAGTACTGTATGCGTTTCCAACATAATCACGTGCTTGAGTCCATCTATCCTGCAGATTTGAAAATGCTGCTTTAATGTGTTTGTGTGAGTTTGTGTGATTATCATTTGTGTGTGTGTGTGTGTGTGTGTGTGTGCCTTGTTCAGGAACATAATCCATTTGCCTGCTTCCTTCCATTTCACAGAAAAAATAAAAAAATAGAGGATTTACTTGTATACGTGCAGAATGCGTGTACCACATTCATCCAGGCATAAATGGTGTACATTTATTCATAACTACATATTGTAGAATTAGAGGGCTGCAAACAAACATTGAAGACTTTGTTATTATTATTATTATTATTATTATTAGATTTGAAAGAAACTACATTAGAAAACAACAGCAATTGCACTAGGTTCTTCAAAATATTACATTATATTACATATGAAATCACATCTTTAGATTTAATGTGGGATAATATCACATAAAGCACATTCATTTGTATTTAAAGCTCAGTCAATAAAACACGGATCGGTCCCCAAGAGTAAAGTGTATTGTGTGTCTGATAGACAAGCGGTTCTGCATGTGTGTGTCAATCAGTGTTGGACAAGTTACTCAGGAATAGTAATAAGTTACTAGCTACTTATTACTCCTTCAAAAAGTAATATTACTTACTTATTACTGGGTATTAAAAGTAGTTAGTTACATTACTAGTTACATTACTATATTACTTCTTCTATATTACTACTTATACTACACAATCACTTCCCTGCCTCGCCCCTTCAGAAAAATGACAACCGGTGTAGCCAGCTCATTTTAGAATGTATTCCTCTTTATTGGAACAATAATGAACCTTAGGAGTCAACAATCAGCCAAAGTGGAAACATTGCAGCCTCTCAAACCAGATGATTGACAGGTTGGTTCAGTTAGCCTGCCCTAAGTTTGCTAGGACCAGAAATCTCGTTCTCGTAACGCAGTAATGCAGCATTACTTGGGTTAGTAATTATACATAATATTATTACTGTTTTGGAAAAAGTAGTTACACTACGTTACCGGAATAGTAATAATATTACAGTAACTATAGTAACTAGTTACTGCGTAACAGTTGGCAGCACCTCCGAGTCTAAATGTAATTAGAAATCCTTCCGTAGACTTCAATCATGCTGTGTAATATCTGTTCACTGTTAACTCAATGCAGTGTTAAAGGTATAGTCAACAATTTTAAGCGAATACACTTCTTGCCTTATTTAGTGAATCTCTGCTCACGGTCCGCTACCTGCCTGTTTTGCAAAGTCGGCTCTGTAAATGGGAACACAAGCAAACTATTCGCCCATGGCCTTGTGACTGTTTTTTTTTTCTCCACTGTTAATTAAGATGCGCCCTAAATGCACTTACTAACCGTGCACTTAGGTAGGGCCCTAACTGATGAGCTTTTGTTGTGATTGGGGCAGGATGGTCTAGCGGTCTGAGTGTTGGGCACCCAGCTGGAAGGTTGAGGGTTCAAACCCTGGTGTTGACCTACCTGTTAAGCATCCTTGAGCAAGATGCCTAACCCCCTAACTGCTCCTGGTGGTTGGTCGCACCTTGCATGGCAGCAATCACCATCGGTGTATGAATGGGTGAGTGTGAGGCAATTCTGTAAAGCGCTTTGAGTGGCTGTAAGGTTAGAAAAACACTATATAAATGCCATTTAGCCATTTACCATTGAGATCGAATATCAACAAGCTTTTTGTAGAATGACTGAGTACACCTTTAATGCAGTCCACTGCTTTAATGACATGTTGCCTAGTGCAGTACACAGCGTGAGGTGGCCAGTTTGAATAAGACAGTAACCCAGCAAGTACTGTATGACGAACGATGGTGTTTGTGTGTTGTGGGGATGTCGAGGTGGGGGAGAGGGAGCGTGGGGGGCACCGTATTCACTGTAGGCCCTGAATGAATTGCCCTAACAGCAGATAAAATGCAGTTCAGAAAAGGTATGAATGGTGAGGCAACACTTACAACCATTCAGGCTTTCACGCTCCTCAAGGAGAGACGGGGCATGCTTTAAGGTGCAGCTCACTCACTAAATTGTAGCATTTTACTTCACAAAGACACACTCCAGTGTCCAAAAAAGACGTGTGTGTGTGTGTGTGTGGGTGTGTGTGTGTGTGTGTGTGTTTGTGTTTATATCTTTGTTTGTTTGTTTCTATATAAGATTACCAGGTCATTTGACCCTTAATGGTGTGTCCAGAGTAACACAGAAATGCATTAACTCTTACCTTGACAGCCACAAGCATCTTTTCCTTTGTGGGGCTCAGGTTGTAGCACTCAGCCAGGAAGACCTTTCCAAACGCCCCCTCCCCAAGTTCTCTCTTCAGAATGATGTCACGTCGCTTAATATGCTGCACGTCTGAAACACACAGACAGACAAATAGATGCAATTACCTCTGCTGTTGCCCTGAACTTGACGTTAAAGGAATAGTTTGTATATTATCTGGTATACAATCTAGTCTACAGCCTACACAGTACCTCACGTGCCTCCATATGTACAGTAGTGTACTATGCATGCATCCACAACTACAGTTGCAGGATACAAACAAGCCATTGTCACTGACTGTATGTGATCACCTCAGCTTGGATCTGTGTAGGGATGGCACCGATACGATACTGAGATCGGAAATCAGTCCGATACTGACTTAAATAGCTGGATCGGCATCGGTGACAATTGGACAATTGTAACCGACCTATGGGGCAATTACATACATTTACACGTGCAGGTCTACTATCAAGAATCAGCCATGTCTAACTTACCCAGACCACACTATCAGCAACAGGTATATCAAATGTGACAAAGCTAACCTCACAACATAACACAGCTTAACTGCAAAAACACTTACTTGCTTCCAGCTCAAATCAAAACAAAATCCCTTTGAAGCTCTACCACCACACATTGAAACACATTGCAAAGCCAAGTGCCACTGTTGTCGTGAGTGGTGTTTGCCACTTAGTTTATGTTCCTATTTACGGAGCCAGGGCTGTGTTGAAGTACCGGATTAATATCAGCACGCGCAGAGAACAGTAAACTAGCGAAATGCCAGGAGATATTTGGTGAATTTGACAAAAAGTGCATTAGCTTATACAATATCTGACTATACCTTTAATTAAGTAGAGCAGTTAGAGGTTCTGCATCTTGCAAGTATAGGCCAACTCTGGAAACACATGGCTTTCCAACTAGACCACTAGAATATGGTGCCCCCAACTAATAGCCTAGCCTAAGGCTAAGGCTAAGCCAAGCAGGTAGTTTCCCTGATGTCTTCTACAGTACACGGCTCTCTTTGGTGCAAAGTAATGGATCATATGCAGGCATTCCAACTCTTCCGGAAATGTCAGGGAGCCCCTGTATTTAACTAACTCCCTGACCCACTCGAATAGTATACAATCTCCCAGAAATGTGAGCGAAATCAGGCGGTAAGAGAGAGAGAGAGCGTGCAAGAGAAAAAAATAGAGGAATATTGTCGCCTCGGGAAAAGAGGAGGGGTGATGGAGTTACGATCGCGGACGGGTGACGATGACCACCGAAAATGAGTTCCAGCATGTTAGGCTAATGTGAACAGGGTTTCCAGACTGTAACCCCAGCAAAATAAATTGAGCTGAGAGCAAGGCTAGGTTCTACCATCATGTTGTGCAAACGTGCTGCTGAAACACAACAATTTACAACAAAACACACATATCACTTTGTTGTTGTTAGCCATGTGAACGTTGTTCAACCCACAGCCTATCAGCGGGATGTCTGCATATGCATCATGGTCTGTTAGTGTGTGTCCATAAAATGATGCATCCACATACACATCAACACACAGACATATACTGTATGCATTCATTATGAAATGATTGTACTGTAGATGTTCAAGTATTGTGTCATATTGTAGTGAATTGCTATTGCCTAGTAAGCTTATATATGTGTTTGTGTATAAGTGTGACATTTTAAGCCGGTCAGTCTTTCCGGCTTGCTACTATCTAAAGTAAACAGCAATCAGCGTACGTTTGTTTGATTTGCTCCAATCAAAACCCTCCTGGCACTTGACTGTTGACAACAGTGACTATTATGCAAATACCTTCAAGCACAACTTTTATGCTAATGCTATTATGCTAATAATATAATATCATCATCATCATCAATATAATTTCTGTCAATTTTTGGGGAGTTGATTCCACATTAGAGGCGAGCGTTCATTATTTCACCACAGTTTGCCCTCAACATAAACCATTTCTGTAAAATGAGTACATGTGAAATCAACACGTGAATCAGACAGACCAGTATTTTACTCCACATGAAAATGATCTAGAACCAGTGTGGTTCTTCTACTACTGTAATATACTACCGAGTACAGAAACAAATAATATAATGTCTTTCTGTCTCCAAATGTTTAAATTATTCTTTCATATTACTTAAGTATGTTGCAACTAATTGCGTGATGCAATTATTTGACTCCACGATTTACATTAGCAATTTCATTATTTCATGCCATTGTTTGACCAAAGCCATGCGCATTAGTATTCCCCCTCTGTAAAGCACTTTGAACTGCAATTCTGTATGAAAAGCGCTATATAAATTAAGGTTATTATTATTATTATATTGTTATTCTGTAGGCGTTGCAATGCATTGTGTTCGGTAGCTTGTCAAAGTGAGTAAAGACACACTCTCACGTGTGTGTTCAGAATTCACATTCTCCGACATGTACTGTAAGCATAGGAGATGAGAGGGGATTGGAGGGGAGGAGAGGAAGGGAGGGAGGGGAGGAGAGGAGAAGGGGAGGGGAGGAGGAAAGACGCCTGTCGAAGAGGAAATGAGAAACTGAGTGTGTGTGTGTTTGTGTGTGTGTGTGTGCATTGCATGTCTAGCATCCCTCATCACTTTGTCTCAGCCCTACGTTGTAATGGCAGGGCCGGTACCACCTATAGCATTGTCTCAGTAGGTGCAATAGGCTCAATAGGTGCAGTGAGCAAGTATCGCTGTCTCACTGCACCGGCATCCACACACACTAACAAACAGACAGTGAACATGTCACTTCCACAAACGGCGAGTTGCATATACCTTATATACACCTGTGTGTGTGTGTGTGAGCTCGTGTGCGCGCGTACAGCTGCTTCCAAACAACTAAATCATTTATAAACCTGCTCAAACAACAAACTTCTTTCACCTCACATGTCCTAAAAACATATTTACCAAAACAAGATTAGGTTCTGTAGTGCACCACTGCTTGCGGAGGCTATAACTGTATGCTGAAGAGCTGCTCTGTTGAAACCATGGGCCCCTAATGGCCCCAAGACGCTTGATGGAATGTTCAATCAACGATGTTGCCAGGCAACAAACACAATTTCAGCCAGAAAGGCAGCTTTTGCTGATATTGTGTGGCTAAAAAGTAGTTCCAGGAAGTGCAAACTGAATCACTAAAGGCTTAATCGTTCCACAGCCCCTCAGTATAAAAACGTAAACTTCCTTTCATTTTGGAAGGCAGAGAACCAGTATTTAACTACTGTTTATTCCTGCAGTTACTCAGAAGCACAACCAATATGTACCAGAACTCTCTTTTACTCTGTGTGATTCCGTCGACTATAGAGAATGCATTTAATAATGCCAAGAGAGATACATCTCCCTGGGATATGAATATGAATGGCACTATGCTGTTTTTCACAGCTAGAGGCATTATACATGCTGCTGTGGGGGCCATAATACCCTCTGCATCAAAATGAAGGTCACACATAAGCACACGCACACACACAAGTATGCACTAAATACACACCTGTGTATACATACACTGAGTCACAGAAGGTTCAAAGACAGGTCCCTTTGTGAGCTTCAAACACACAGAAATCCATAGAAATCCACACACAAAAAACCCTCTGCTCATTGACAGCATAATACTTAAATTACACTTAACATGGCCAAAAAATTCGAGTTGTTATTACATTAGTTATAATTATCTTTCGTAAATACATACCTGATATCTGATATTTTTACTTCATACTATAAGACCCCTGACTGCATCAGAAAATTTCAGACAAACCCTAATAAGCCTTTCTGATATATACAGTAGACCGGCAGCATTGATAAACCGGTGCTTGAGAGAGACAGAGAGAGAGATAGAGAGAGATAGAGAGAGAGGAATAGATGGAGGAAGGGAGAGAGAGAGAGAGAGAAAAGTGAGCTGAGAGCAGAGAAAGGGTTTGGTAATTTAATAGCTGCCCCTGGGATGTCTTGTCACTGCACGCTGCACCAAAACTATTCCAGACCAGACATCCATATCAATAAATGCTAACTGGAAAACAAATAGTTGTTGAAGAGTAAGACCCTGAGAGCATTATTATTTAAATCACATCTCATACACTATGTGTAACTTAAAACTTTCTAAAGTTTCTGGGTATGGTTTTCAAGGGCTGCGGGCTGCGGTTGCTCAATGCCTCGGCTGTCTGCAGGACAGCACCTTAGAACAGATGCTCTCCAACAGTATGGCCCGCAAGCACAGAAATCAAATGCTTCTATGCTTTCTCTTTATATTGAAAGCAGTACAGCAATATATAGTATTATATTGTGTGTGTTCTTTTTTATTTAATGCACCATGAAGACACACACAAACACGTAAAAATACTGTATTGGAAAATCAAGCAGGAAATATCTCACGCAGACAAACACACACATAAACACACACACACACAAATACTGTATTGTAAATGCAAGCAGACAATATATCACGCAAGACAAACACACACACTCACACACACTGACCGTTCCGCCACTAGGACGCAATTAACAACGCTGTAATGAGCTGTGGGACTGGTCTCATCACCTAGAACACATATAGCCACTGACACATCCCGTCACAAGACACAGATAATGAGATAGGAGGTAAACTCGCTTAGGAAGGACGGGCGCAAAGTTGTCCCCAGCAGAGGTGACTAAATATGGTAAAATCATATTTAGCTCATTTTAACTACATTTGTTGACCTAAACACACATGTCACTTGTGGAGACAGAAGATGAACTGCTCTTAATTGCAACATGACTCACATACACTGGTATGACTCTATTCACTGTACAGTACTGTTTGAGTATAGGCCGCAACAGTAGCTTTAGCAGACATAGCCTCATGCATGTAAGTTAGCGAGCTCACCGCAGTTAACTGTGCCATCGCATTTTACGTTGGTTGTACTACACTTGCGGCTGACAATGAAATCAGCGCTTGGCACCGCTCTCTACACTTGGAGAAGACACAATGAAGAGTCTATGCTCCAGCTATATCCGTAAAGCTGTGGCACCCAAATGCAATGGAGCAGCAAACTCAGAAAAGGAACACAAGTTTAACAATCATATTTATAGATAGCCTGCTTGTCTATACTGCATGTATCGTCAAACCTTGAGATAACAGAGGTGTAATTCTAACCAAAATAATTATGTTAGGGTGACTATGAAATTTAAATGAAATAAGTGGAATAAACATTTATTTTAACACCGCACAAACAATCAAATCCATCAGCATGTCTCTCCATGGCCTGTGTCTTCATCTTGCTCGGCTAAATCTTGCCCTTGTTTAAAGAAGTGCGCTAATGACACCTGCTTTTCACAGGCAGATAATTTTCACCGCAAAACCGACTTGGGCTTTGCATCACAGTTTTCATGCATTCAACAAAATAGGTAATCACTCTCTCCTTACACATCTCCTCCCATTTGTTTGCACGACACTCCCCATATACCCTCGACCCTCCCATGAATGCATACTGTATGCATTAATAGGAAAGCGCAACTTGCAATCCTATATTCCTTCAGCAGGCATAATAGCTTTTTTAGCCATGTGCATGCTGTTCGTACATACAATGCCATGTTTTTATGGGCAAATTGCGATGACATTACGGCTAAAATGGGCTCTAAAACATTAGTATATGAGGCCTATATGCCGTTAGCATAGGAGCTACTTTAGCCTTTGTGCAGGAGTCAAAATAAAGGAATTATCCTTAAAACAGGCAACACAAATATTTCATAATGATAGAAAGATGGGTTGTAATGTATCTCAATGGAAGCAAAAACGTAATGCTGCTTGTCTCTTAAAGTCAATTTCCCCAAAAACAGTTTGCTGCAGAAATACCGTTGTGGCCTCAGATCGATTCGTAGGTACTTGGGAAATAATGTAATATACTAATAAATACACAATAACAATAACAAATATAGCTGCAAGCAGCCATGGACGGGCCTAGCCCAATCAGAAACCGCAGCGGCACCGAAGCCGCCCGCCAACCTCGGGGCACCCCCGCCAGCTCACCCGACAAGTTTGGCATGAATCGGTCAAAGTGGAGCAGA
>JAODUH010064993.1:0-16780 GCA_027564835.1 Typhlichthys subterraneus
ATATATATATATATATATATATATATACAGTCTATATATATATATATTATGTATATATATATATATATATATAATCATGTAAAATAAGTATTTGCCTAAAAGGGTTTTATGTTAGTTGATGTCCAACATTTTGGAACAGTAAAGTAAATAAAAAAGTTAATATATTGTGTAGCACTGGCATGCAAATGGTTACTCATTAATATGATTAGAGTGAATAAAGGACAGGCCTTTCCCACTAAAGGCACTGGTCAATGTTCGCTTGGTCACTTGCAGAAAAGACCAAAAGAAAACAGCAAAAGACAACGCAGTAGCTCAGATAAGTTCATTAAAGGATTCCAAATGAATTCCCCAAGAATTATGTTGCTGCTCTGTTTCTATCTGATTATAATGAAAACTTGGGGACATGTAAAAGTTGACATCCAGGAAGACACAACTACGGCTCAGAAAGACGTCAAAACAGAATGCCAGTCAGACATCTCATCTGTTGTAAGAACATTAACTGTCATGATTGCCGAGCAGAAGGTTGAGTTGAAACACACAAAGTCAAAGCTAGAAGAAGTGACGGATATATTACAAGCTAATGGGAACCAAACTGAACACCTCATGAAGGAGAATGCAGGTATGAAGTGTTGGAAACTCAAGAAAGGTATTTTGATAGATTATACATATTATTTTGCCTTTGCACAGATGTTTATTTTTATTTCAGCACACAGAGATGAGCTTATGACTCTGAAATCAAAAGCATTTCTAGCTGAGAGCCATTTGGGGGAGCTGAAAAGTTATAATGGTGATATACTCTTTTTTTAATCATAATATCATACAGTTTGAAATGATGTAAACATTACATCAATATATATTACTCCCTATGTGATTTTTGTCATCACAGAAAAGAAGGTGGCTTTTTCAGTTGCCCTGTTGGACACAGGCGAAGGGTACACTGGACCTTTCAATACAGATGTCACCGTGGTTTACAAGCATGTCATTTTAAACATTGGCAACGCCTACAATTCAAACACAGGTTATCCAGTCTTCACAAACCATACTGTACAGGTCTCACTTGTCTACTTTGTCCAGCACTGGCTCACAACCTGAACCCTTTACATTCTCTCTATTATCTCATACAGGAGTCTTCACTGCGCCCATTAAAGGAGTATACATGATGAAGGCCACCAACTTTGCATATGGCCACAGCACATACGGTACCGCTGCTGGGCTGCTTAAGAACGGAGAGCATGTTGTGTCCATATACGGCCGCCAGGCCGCTCTTACTGTAAATGCTGCCAATGGGGCCACGATGCTGCTGGAGGCAGGCGACATGGTTTTTATTCGTTTATATACTGGCCACCGGTTGTATGACAACCACCATCACCACACCATTTTAGTGGCCAAATGCTCTTCCCAATGTAACCAAATGGAATATAAAAATAAAAATAAACTGAAAAAAATAAAAAATAAACTGAACTGTGCATAAGGTCCTTTACTGTGTTATATCACCACCTTTGTGGTCCCAGTTAACTGTTGTTGTTGACATACATACAACATACTGTGTGGGTGACAGAGGGGTAGAGGATGGTGTGCAGTGCAAGTATGATAGATTAAGGGGGAGGAGTAGAGGGGAATGTGTTACCCGATGGCCACTTGCTGTCTGTTTCTATCATCCAGGTTTCAACAACAAGGGTTATTCTGGAGAGAATCCTTTAATGTACTCATATGTAAGAAAGCTCGAATTTGTTTCAGAAATATGATTGATTATTTAAAAATGTACGTTACAAAATGTGTTTTTGCTTCTTGGAAAGGTGCCATGCTTGTCTTTAGAACACTTAATATGTTAGCAAAGACAAAGTGTTCTCCTGACTCTGTAGGTAGGTCTACTATAGGATACAGTATATTAGATATATTTTTCTTAACCATTAAAATGTTTGCTCTTTGAAGTAAAAAATACATTAATACAATAAGCTAATGCGTGTTAAGGCTACTGGTACAAATAGTGTAAAGTAGAATAGAGTTGTTTTTATTTATTTATCGAGGTTGTTTTTTTTTCATCACATATATATGCACACATATATTTTTGAGGCAGAGGAGAGGATGCTGCCACAAAAGCCTAAACAAACAGCTTTATTTATTAGATGTAGCTTTAGATTTTTTGCATTTGGTTTCCATTTGGTTTCCTTAAAGAGTTGCAGTTATAATAAGAAACATGAAAAAATCCAGGCTGTCCTGTCCGTGAATATCACAAACAGGATTGTTGACGAATCACAGTCCTGGAGGAGACCAACTCCAATGTCCCCAACCTCCACAGGGATGCCAGAGAAGCTCCGCCGGAAGTGTGAGTTAAGGATCTCACGGTCAGGGGCCTCCTCCAGATGTTCCCAGTTCACCCACACAATCCATTTGGGCTTAACAGGTCTGTCCAAAGTCTTCCCCCACCAGATGGTGGTTGGTAGCCAGCTCTGCCCCTCTCTTCACCTGAGTGTGTAAAATGCAGCCTTAGATGATACGATCACAAAATCGATCATCGACCTTCGACCTAGGGTGCTCTGGTACCATGTATACTTATGAGCATCCTTATGTTCGAACAGGGTGTTTGTTATAGACCTAGAATATAGCACAGAAGTCTAACAACAAACGCATTGTATTATCTATACTGTATTACTCTTTATTTTTAGGATGCTAGGTATATCTGGCAAAAGGACTGCCTATGAAAATTAGCCTGTGGCTAACTCGGGTACATCCACATTCCATGCAAATGTTGAATTAATGTACAATGTCCCTTTTCAAATAAACAGGCACAACAATGCACTGACAACAGTAAGTTTTCCACCCCACAACCCATATGACTAATGATACCACATAAACGTTTATGTTTAATTGGTAGCCATACATTTCACATCCATGAGGCTAAAACGCTTCAACCATGCCCAATTTTCATGTATTTTGTACTGAAGTACAATATTTTTTTTTACTCTGTTTCTACATTGAAGTTAAACAAGAATGCTATTAAAACCTCTTTAATAATTGAAAAGATAATCAGTAAGAATTATTATTGAATTATAATGTAGGCTATGCTATACCGTCTATGCATTTGTATCTCCCTCGCACATGCTTTCTGTTTTAATTTTTATTTTTACTGATTTAATGATTACATTACAGATATAGTAACAAAAAAAAAAGCATTTACAGGCCTCACACTTTGGTACAGTAGGTGGCGGTATATGCACCTTTCAGTTGGTTGCGATCCGCCATTAAATCCCATAGAAGAATAAAAAGAAGAAGAAGACGAAGAAGAAGAACATTACGCCTGCGTTGGTTGGTCACCGCCCACTCAAGTTGTCATATTCAAGATGGCTGCTGGAGACAACAGCGGCAGGCCTCCTTGTCTTAATTTCTCCGGTCCAGGACCTTTAGGGAACAGTCAACCTAGTAACAGCGTGTTTTCAATGTCAGCGTCCAACGGTGGATCCGTTGGTTCGACAGGAGGAGGCCAAGGAATAGCAAGGCGTCCCAACCCGCAGTTGGGGCCTGGTGGGGGCGAAAGCAACGGTGTTGCAGCTGGAGCTCTGCCGATTGCGCAGAACTCACTCCATCAGCAAGCCCATGGTGCCGCTGCGACTTCTGGAGCTGTGGCCACCTCGGCGTCAAACATGATAAATACAGCAGCATCAAATGCGTCATCATCGACAGTGCCGCCTAACCATTCTTCGCTTTCAGGCACGCCAGCAGCTGCGTCTGTATTGATGTATCGAGAACCAGTCTATAACTGGCAAGCAACAAAAAGCACGGTTAAGGAGAGATTTGCTTTTCTTTTCAACAACGAAGTCCTTAGTGATGTTCATTTTCTAGTTGGCAAAGGAATGGGGGTGCAAAGGATACCTGCACACAGGTAGGCGTATCTAATGTAAACACAACTTGTGGCCATGGATCGTAATCACCCCAGTCAGTGTTAACTGCATTTGTTATCATTCATCACCAGATTTGTTCTTGCTGTGGGGAGCGCAGTGTTTGACGCTATGTTCAATGGTGGGATGGCAACGACGTCCACGGAAATCGAGCTGCCCGATGTAGAACCTGCCGCCTTTTTGGCACTTCTTAAGTAAGCACAGACAATATGAGTAGGCCTAGTTTAGGTCTCTTTCATTACGTCATAAGGCTCAGATTTCATAATATTGTTTTGTTTGCCTTCTTCAGTAGGTATGTATTAGAAATGTAACTATAACAAGTAATCATAAGATGAACGTTACTTTAAAGTTAAATGCTTTATAAGGTGGCAATTGTGCAGCCCAGCATATTTGAATGCATCTCATGTCTTGGTCAGGTTTCTGTATTCGGATGATGTCCAGATAGGGCCTGAAACAGTGATGACCACTCTGTATACGGCCAAGAAGTATGCCGTTCCAGCGCTGGAGGCACACTGCGTGGAGTTCCTTAAGAAGAACCTAAGAGCAGACAATGCCTTCATGTTGCTTACACAGGTCTGATTAATATGCCCATCATAGTGTGTGTGTGGGGTGGGGTCTTCAGCAGATTATATTTTTCATTGCAATATGAAATAGAATAATGTATTACTGTATAAGACAACGAACCCACCAGGCTCTTTCTGGTGCATTTTTATATATGGATGCACACATAGCAGATCCACGTGAATTTAACTGAACCGTGTCAGTTATATAATTATATGATCATCAATTTAGAAATCTTTTACCTGTATATTCTATTATTAAGCCAGTGGATCTGAGAAGCATCTAAGCAACTACGCTTCTGACACGCTGCCGGTGGGGCAGATCGCAGTGCATATGACGGAGCAAGAACGGATCGCTGACGCTAAAGAAGAGAGACACGACCGGTGGAAATCACACGTTAATCTGTGTGTCCAATCTCTGCTAGGCACGGCTGTTTGATGAGCCTCAGCTGGCGAGCTTGTGCTTAGAAAACATCGATAAGAACACCGGAGATGCGCTTGCTGCAGAAGGCTTTACCGACATAGATCTGGGTAATGTATACCCACCATCTTCTATTTGGACACGTCCCCTATCTATCTGCTATAACTCTTCTGTTGTATTATTGCATGTTCTATTTTGTTGTTGTGTTCCCTCAGACACGCTGGTGGCAGTGTTGGAGAGAGATACCCTGGGAGTTCGTGAGGTGCGTTTGTTCGGAGCTGCGGTGCGTTGGGCAGAGGCGGAGGCACATAGACAGCAACTGCAGCCCACTCCAGAAAACAAACGCAGAGTCCTGGGCAAGGCGCTCACACTGATCCGCTTTCCCCTCATGACCATAGAGGAGTTTGCTGCAGGTAGATGGAACTGTTACTGTTTATTTACTGGTCATTTACTCTAATCTGTTCTTGTACGGGTATTCTTACTTTGTGTACCTTTACTTGCTGTAAGGGTGTATTCCCACTAGAGCTTTTGGTGCGCACCAGAGTTCACCTGAGCCGTTAGTCCGGTTCGGTTTGTTGGTGTGAACGCTCTCTTCCGAGCTCGGGTGCGCACCTGGGACCGGACCCGGGCCCTCCAGAAAGCAGAGGTCTCGGGTACTGTTCATCCGAACTCCAGTGCGGTTCGCTCTGGTGTGAACGCTATCTGATCTCGGGTGCTCTAAAAACAGGAAGGAAACACTGTTGCTTTTGATGACTGACAGTTAGTTTTAACAGTTTGTTGAGCTGTTGTATATGATGTGACCGTGGGAAAGGTAGCCTACACTGTGGTAAACGAAGGGCGTCTCGTTTTTACAATACAATCATTTCCTAAAACAAACTCACCGGCAAATCAATTTCAACAATGTGATATAAATTGTCCAGCCCCCGAGAATAATCTATAACCCTGAAGACAACTGTAGGACTACCGGTAGGCTACTGTAACGCCGGCTGGCTATGTAGTTTTGCTATGATAACCTAGGTCTCTCTTGAGACAGAATTATTTTTTTTGTAGAAACTAAATTGCAGGTAATCGCACCTTGGGCGTAGGCAACACGGGTGCTCTGACTGCAACTGCAAGCAAAGCTAAAAACTCACTTTGCATTACAACCCGTCTTTGCAAAAATCCTCCTAAATGTAAGCATCTTGCATCAATTCCATCCTGTGGGATGCATTTAGCATTGCGACAATACCTTACACTATTATATAGGTGTTGACACTGACTTCAAATAAAAATATTCATATTAAAGCAAATGTGTTCTGCTCTATTTAGATTTTGCCTCATTTTTTCAGTGTTGTTGCCATAACTATGGTTGTTGCCTGGCGACATTAGACGAACGTTCGGTGTGATGTTGACGTAAACAGACCCGGGTTCGCAGCCATAAATGTAATGTGAGCGCAGACCAGCCGGGGGGAAGGGGGAGGGGGGCTAATCGCACTTAAAGCCCGTTCCG
This sequence comes from Typhlichthys subterraneus, assembly GCA_027564835.1. Lineage (NCBI taxonomy): Eukaryota > Metazoa > Chordata > Actinopteri > Percopsiformes > Amblyopsidae > Typhlichthys > Typhlichthys subterraneus. The sequence goes on from JAODUH010064993.1 coordinate 6,367, forward strand.
GACCAGCAAACGGACCAGGTGTGAAGTGTAATTTGTACTAGGTTTCTATTGTTGTTGTTGTTACCTGGGTAACAACATCCAGACAGACCTGTTTGCCTTATCTCAGCTGAGGCATATCAGTTTTCAGTTCACATGCCAGCTAAGTCTTTTCACACTCTGCTCGTTGTATCTCTCTTTGGGTTATGTGCTCGTGTGTTCAGGCCCGGCTCAGTCCAGCATTCTGACAGACAGAGAGGTGGTGAGTCTGTTCCTCCACTTCACCGTCAACCCGAAGCCTCGCGTGGATTTCATCGACCGGCCTCGCTGCTGCCTCCGCGGGAAGGAATGCAGCATTACACGCTTCGGGCAGGTGGAGAGCCGCTGGGGATACAGCGGGACAAGCGACAGGATACGGTGAGTCAAATAAGGTCAATTGAAATGCAAGTGGAAAATACTTTAAGCATTGTATGCATGTTATATCTGACTAAATAAATGTTTTATTCATGCATTTCATTGTTTTAATAGTGAAAATCATGTTGTTTTTTCTTTTTTTAAATAAATGTATGTATTTAAAAAATAAAGTATACTGGTCTATGTGCCTCTTACATGGAGAGCTTGTTACCTTTATCGATGTAAATCTTCCACATAAACAGATAGACATGTCAGCCAATTCTCACTGACCTGACACTTTCTTCCTCTGGTTTTCTCTCAGGTTCACAGTAAACAGAAGAATATTTGTGGTCGGTTTCGGTCTCTATGGGTCCATACACGGCCCTACAGACTACCAGGTCAACATCCAGGTATTGGCCCCTGCTTCCCTCCTGACATCAAGCCCTTGTTTCCAGACTGTGTGTCCCGCCAGTGTCACTGCATGTGTCTGTGTTTTGCCGTTTCCAGATCATTCACACGGACAGTAACACAGTGCTGGGGCAGAACGACACAGGCTTCAGCTGCGATGGTTCAGCCAGCACATTCAGAGTCATGTTCAAGGAACCCGTGGAAATCCTGCCCAACGTCAACTACACTGCCTGTGCTACACTCAAGGTGCCACACAACGCACTTGTGATGTGATGCATTTGTTTTAGGGATGTGAAAATGCCAGAAATGTAGTAGTCGATACCAATATCAGTTATACGCTGAGACGTTGCCATTAATGATGTAGTCATTTGTCAGCTCTTCTGAAGCCGAGGGGGGGGGTTCTACGTGCCATGAGGATGATATAGGCTACTGTAATGTCTGTACAGAGCATGGTCTAATGTCCGGTTCTCATTGAAATTAATGTATGTGGCTTTACCCGTTGGGGGCTCCTTCTGCGACTCGGTGCCTGCACGAGAGTGCTCCTAGGTCGCGTAAACATTCTCCCAGATCCTGGTCGGTACTCTGGAGGTATCGCCTAGCACGCCGCGAAAGAGGGATGGTTAAAATCCATTTAGGCCTATAGCAAATTACATCATACACTCACAATGTGAATGTTTACAGTGCAAAAAATGTGACATGTCTATATGTAATTCGCTTCAAGGTTGATTTTGTTTCACTTTTGCCAGGTCATTAAATAGGCTAAAACCAATCACAACGAACCATATGATGTCACATGACAATAGGGGAACTGTTTACTTGCTGTTTATGTTTTAGACTATTTGAGGCGGGGCTGCAGTCGCACTTGCCACCAGTTGGATCCCCAGTACCTACAAAAATGTCATATTTTCAGATTTTTGACATGGACTTGGTACTGAAGTATCGGTTCTCGTATCCCTAATTTGATGATCTCTCAGCACTGCAGCGGATGCAGCAGTGCTGGTTGAAACACTGCTGCCGAGAGAGCAGGGAGCATCTGGTGCCCTCCTCCGCCAACTCCTGCTTCATCTCACTGGACCACGCGGGAAGGGAGGGGAGAGAGAGAGAGAGAGAAAGCGTGGGAGGAAGGGGAATGATGGGGAGAGAGAGGAGAGAGCGAGAGAGAGTGAGTGTGAGAGAGAGGAGAGGGAGAGAGAGAGACTAGTAGTCTAACATTTTAGGTGTAATTTGATCTAGATTTGTGGTGGGTGTGAGTGGCATGGCATTCACATTTCATGTAATGAAAAGTCATTAAACCTGACACCACACATTGTTTAGGTTTGACTCTGTGATTGCAGTGAAGCGCCTTAGGCCCCAATGAGGCATTTTTCAGTTTTCTTTCTTTAAACTTTGTCCACACCACCACGGAAGGCCTGCTTCTGATAGCATCTGATTGGATAATAGGAAAAATAAAAAACGCTGCAAGGTGCCCAGGGCGCATGAGCGCACAAAATGCTAAATGCCTGTATAAAACAATTGTAAGAAGACTCCTCTCTGCAGAAATCACCTCCTGTCTGATCAGGGTCTTAGAGGTGAGAGGGGGAGAGTTTATAAACTGTTTTCTTTAGTCAATCTATGAACTTTGTGCTTTACAATCCTGAGTAGCCACTGCATTCATGGCATTAAATGCAAAATCACTGGTCGCTGATTGACTAGAGCTTTGGCCTTAAGTTTTTCAGTGTATCTGCTCTTTGTACATCCCCCAGGGGCCGGACTCTCACTATGGAACAAAGGGCATGCGGAAGGTAACCCATGAAGCCTCCACGGGCACCAAAACTTGCTTCACCTTCTGCTACGCGGCCGGCAACAACAACGGCACCTCTGTGGAGGACGGACAGATTCCAGAGGTCATTTTCTACACGTAGTCACCTCCTGACCTCCCCCACCTGACGGGATGATCTGACCTTAGCTCAGTGCCAGATCGAAACTGCCTGACTGGGGTGTATCTCTCGCACAACAGGCCCTTGTACTGTCCATGTAGCGCACAATCGTCGGCCACACAAGGGGATAGGTGGCTGCGCGGTGATGTAGTTTGCTATGCGGGGTGTAAATTGTCCTTTGAGGCGCTGCCTCTCTCTTTCTCAGTGGTGTCCTGTATCTCATTGACCTTAGGGTAGAGAGCAAGGTTGATGGTTATTGAGAGATGTAAGCATCTCAGAGATATCCAATTTCAGATGAATCAGAGAGAGTCTCTGAGACTCTAAAACCGTATAGAACTCAAAGCTGTGGATTGAATATAAAAGGTTTTTACATTTTGAGTTTTACTAAAACTGTTTAACCTACCGCCCCACATTGTTCGACAAGGAGAAATGCTCTTGTACATTGTAGAGCCCTAATAGGATTTCCCATACAAAATTCCTTTCACCAGCATTTCACCAGCATTTCACTTATCAACTAACTTGCTGAATTCTTTTATATAATTGGAGCCCAAAAAAGGCAGCAGAGCCTGCTTCCAACTTGGAACGATATTGCTAATAAAATAAATAATTTGAATGTACATAGTTTCATTGTTTGGTATTTTTCCACATATCCTCTTGGTCTTGAAATAATACATTTTCCTGTTTTCAACTGTGGCTATAACTACCTTTCTTAAAGAGACACTCCCAGATTTGTGTAATCTTGCCATTGCGGTCAAAAGCAGCATTACAAATTAGTTGTTTTGGTTAAACAGATAGCTTGGCCCTACTACGCCAGAGTGCAGAGTTGTCTCCCCTATATCTACCTAATGCGGCAAGGTGTGCTTCAATCACAAGGTGGTACTATAACACAATCAAGGAGTGTAACTTTAATGTGTATAGGTGGAAAATATATTTCTATTGTCATACTTCTAAGCGGTTGTATATTAAAATGGCATTTGTTACATTATTTATGTACTTTGAAATAAATATGATTACAGAGTATTCAATTGTAAAATGCATTTTTCTGTTAAAATGTATTTCCTTCAGAGAATATTCATGCCCAATTTTGGTCCTGACTCTAACCACACAAATTAAAATGTGAATTTCTGGAGACACTGTATAATTCTGGTATTCCTTGTTACCAATGATGGTCCAGTAAAAGGTGTAATGTGTATCACAATCCATTTAAAACCTTATTTTTGCTTAGGTACATCATTGTGCACATTACTGTATGGTGGCATGCTTCATAACATACTGATTTTGACTGCAGTGAAATGATACAATTATTGTCATCTCCAAACAGCAGAAGCATTGTATAATTTACAAGCAGGACAACCTGCTCATCAAATTTATTTTAGTACTTTTGGAGAAAGGAAACAGATTTTTAAATAATTACATTTTATAAGCATTAACACGGAAGGTTCCTTGTCACATTGCTGACTTCCCTTAAAGCCTTAAGACACTTGCATGTTTATTAATGGGGTTTTGAAGACCTTAACATTTAAGACCTTCATAACCCCATGCATGTCTTTTAAGTATTTAAAAATATGTCTTAAAGCTATAATTAAAAAATGGCATTCATTAACAAGCATGATTAGTATACACTCTGGAGAACTAATTGTAATGAAACCTTGTAAAATGCATGTGTAAAATTCTGGTATAAAGCCCTTTATTATTTCAATGAATTTAGTGTTCTGCATAAATGGTGTAGCTAAGATTATTTCTAACACATTTAACATTGAGCCACCCTTAAAAATTAATCCACTATAAAGTAGTTTAAGTAGGAGGGCTCATCAAAAATCCTTAATCTTGAATGATTTATCCCTATTACAAGTGTCTACTTTAAGTAAGATTATGACCCTATTCCTCCCTTATCTCTGTAACACAGTATTGTAAAGTCAACATTTATGTTTATAAACATGGCTGCAGAGTGAAGGGGAAGAGGAGATTTTGAGTTGAGCCTATGAGTGCAGATTCAGCAGGTGTGGGAGTGCGAGCGGCCCAATCTCTGAAATTGAAACCAAACAAATTTTTTAAATATATGTAATACGATTTTCAGCTCTATAAGGATAATCCACAGACCAACTGGTATGTACCTTTAACCATGTTTGAATACAAATCAAACTGCCGCTCTCCTCTGTTGCTTGTCAGCCACCGTGCTGACCTCAATAACATCTGCCCCCACATTCACAGTGAAGGAGCTGTGCCCACCAGGGGTTTGTCTTATAATAAGTGACCCTGGCAAATGAGTTGTCAAGCCTACCTCAACAGTATTTGCGTTGGGAAGCTTGAGATATGTGTGCCAACTTACCTGAGACACAGCTTCACCAAATAGCACTTGACAGTAACCGTGACAGAAGTATGACAGGGAGAGCTGATTGTTTAATTGTATGTACTGACTATGACGCCATAGCAAGACCTGACACATATTTATGTGTTACCAGTGACACATATAGGACAAATTGACATGCAGTATATTTCCTGTTCTGACACCTACTGTAATCCTTAGTGAACTGAACATGCCATTTGGGTATTTTGTGACCCTATACAGCCCAATGCAGCAGCATACAGATGTGTATTTATCTGACATCTTGCTTAAAACAAATTATTCTTTATTTAGGAATTGTTTTTGAGGTACACTGCCTTTTAATTAATTCATTACTTTTATTTTAGAATTGCCTAAACCTTAAAACTTTGCATGCAAGATATATAGCGACTCACAAATGAAAGGAATGCTCTCTTGTTGCCTGCTGCCCTGGTAGACCAAAATGGCAGTTTGTGCTAGGCATATTATTACTGTAACCCCCAAGCATTTCAAACACCTGTTTCTTCAGATATTCTCCGAACATAGTGAGGATCCAGCTGGAGAGGTAGAGCAACAGGTTCCATCTCGTCATGAATCCATACATCAAGCCAGGGGCTGAAGCTGGCTCAAGGCCTTAACAACATTTGATATGGATATTGATGAGGTCAGTCACATGCTTGCCTGCTGTCCTGCTCTAAAAGTAATGGGGGGTACACATTAAAGTTTACACTTGATTTGCCTGTCAAGTAGGATAATGTTGAAACAATGTTGTTAAGTTAATAATCATTTTCTCAGATAATTAAGAATTAAGTAATATAAAATGCCTAACCCTTTCAAAGACTATTGACTTCCATTTCAGTTTTATGGGGAACTATACAGTAGGCTGTCACTGGAGCTCAGATAAGAGACATTGAATTTTACAGCTGATGATATGATAACACCGTATGCACAGGGCACGCTGTTTACCTGTTCTGTGGATCTAGACGGGTGCATCTGAGTTAATCTCAGGAACATCCTGTTCCTTTCATATTAAGGTGGTTCCAGGATTTGGAGACATGGGCCGGTATTCACAAAGCATCTTAAGGTTAAAATTAGCTCCTAACTTGCAGTTGTAGGAGAAACTCCTAAAAAAAATTAGTGTGTCAGTCCTAACCAGACATTAGACCAGGCAGTTTCAAGAAACAAGCTATATTTAAAGGCTTTTTCAAGGGGAGTGTCATTGTCATTCCATTCAAAACAAAAGTCCAAATTGGGAAATGTTGAGAAAACAATATATTGCTCAATTACCGTACATTTATATAAATAACACTTTCTGTTTTTCACATGCCCATATTTATATTTTAGAAGCTGTGAACTGATCATGGATGACACTGATCATCACAGGTTAATGCGTAGCACGCACATTGTATGCTATATGTATATATGTTAATACTATACTTGTCCTTAGTTTTAATTATTATGATCATGATTTATTTTATAAACGATACGCCACTGACAGTTGGCTCCACCAATTTTATGTTATGTTTAATTTTCTCTTGAATGAAATGGTATATTCTATTAAATATTTAAATGTGTAAAAACATGTAAATATTTTAATGAAATACTGAATACCTAAACTAAATTTCAGTAGCCGATATGCACGGAACCAATGTCCTAAATCAATATCAAGATTTATGGGAAACATACTGAAAGCAAGATGTGAAAACATTGATTGCAATTTGAGGAATCTAAAGATGGGATCAGGATAGGTAAACAGGCTAATAATATATGTATGCACTTTGGAACACTATCTATATCTATAAGCAATAATAAAGATAAGATGCAGGCAATTAAATCAATAATATTATGACTCAGACACAGTAGAGCTATGTTCCGTGTAATTGATAAGTACAACCTTATAAGCCAATAGGTACATGATAGCTGATAGGCATGTTCTCTGAATTGATAAAGGCATGTTGAGGATAGGCTGGACTAGATGTATGAAACAGAAACTCAACCTTATTGAAACATATTGCAAATGATCATTGGATCACTGACCTTTCTGACAATTTTGACAATAACCTTTTGTTATTTTGGGGATCCTGCAAAAAGACATAACCAAGGTCAAAACAAAATCACCTCTGTGAAAATAAGTAATAGATTGGAATACATTATTAATTCAAATGTATAAATTATATAGAACAAAATTGAATAGCTATGTATTATACACATAGGTCAACTTGCTGCAAACTTGAAATGCCAAAGCCGTAGCCTGGATTTCTCAAAAATATAAATTAAAGATAACTGAATCATATAACTGAAGATACAATATCTTAATTGCACATGTACAAGGGTATGGATCATATAGAACAGAGCATGGCACCATATCCGTCCAATTTAGTGTTAATCAGACATACAGGTTATTTAATTGATTACTGTAAGAGATGTAAAACAAAAGGAAATTCATATTATATGCCCTTGTTTGGATGTTTTCTACTATGGTAATACAGTCAGTGAAGATGAGGACGTAGTGCAGAAGGTCCTGCTTGTTATGAACCACAGCATTTCTCCAGAAGACTATTTAATTAATGGTATATGCACTTGTAAAGACCTGCTTCCTTCTCTTCATTCCTATTTCAGAAGTGCAATGATGTTGAGATGAAGGGGCAGTTGAAATGGCTATATTGTGGAAAAACTGGTAATCAAAAATCACATCCCTCCTGACTTTGAAAGGGACTGTATTGCGTTGATGACACTGGATAATAATGCCAGAAACCAAAGGACGTCATTCCAGTGTTATGATTTTTAATGAAAGCTGCTCCATTCTGACTGACAAAAGCCTTCACTGCTGCTGTGATATTACTGCAAATTGTAACTGTGCCCCTCTGAATATGCACATTCCTCTTGTGTCAGTCAGCGTATTATTTAATGCTGTTTTTTTTGTTGTGTGTACTTATACAGTGCTAAAGCAGGATGTATAGAGATAAAGATAAGATGGTGACAAAGTGAGGAATCCCAGTCATTTTTCACTTCATATAGAGTATGACATATGGTGATAGAGATAGACATATTTAGATCAAATGTCCTGCTCATATATTATGCAGATTAGATGTTACATTTTTAATATGCTCCTAAAGTTATCAAATACTTGCTGAACATCAAATGGGACAAGAACAGACATGTTATAATTTAATTTTCTGTACTTGATAAATCGAGAGAGAACATTAGACTTTACAACTTAGAGACTTGTAAAATAATGATGTTATTACTTAACATGGGAAATCGATGTATGACATCTGATTAAATGAAATGTGAATATAAACCTCCACTCTGCTCACTAAGATAATGTGAAAGAACACAGCTATCTAATGTCCAATATTTAATCAAACTATTTCATCATGACAACTGGCAGATGCTTTTACCCAATGCGACTTAGAATGTGTCCAGTATATTTGGTGTTAAGGAGAGGAGGTAAGAGTGAGATGTGTTGCTTATGTTTAAACCTCTACCTGCTCAGTCTGATTTCTGCATCTCTCTGGCAGCATTACCATTGCATGGTGATTCATGTTCAGATTACAGGTGAGTCATAGTGATTCTCAACTTTGGTCACTGAAGCAGACTTCAGTCTGTTCAGCATAACAAGGAGACGCACGTTCATACACACCTACTCCAGTCATATTTATATTGTGGTGTATTCCTGTTTTGTTTTTCTTTCTAACTTTCAGCACTGGTAGGATTATGGAATTATGACACATACGCGGGATAAGGTGAGAGAAAATAAATGTAGGCTAGTAAAAATGTGTATGTCTTCTAACAAGGAGGACATCAATATTTATATTGGTTAAAGGTTTTCTGTCAAGTGAGAAAATAAGTAGTATTTTAAATCAATGCTAATTAGTAATTAAATAATATAATATGTGGAGGCAGCGATCAATTTTTATCTTTTAAATTGCTTTTTGTATTCTTAATGTTTTATTTTGATAAATCTAATTGTAGCACATACTGCACTTTATGTCTGTATTTGACATTTTAACACCGTTTTGAATAATCAAACTACTCATCACTACTCACCTAACTACTTGTTATGTTAAACCACTGGACTGGCTTGTGAATGATCTTCCCAATTAATGCTCACAAATGTCTTTAGCTTTGTCTTTAGCCAACTGAAATTGGTTATGGTGACAACATACTGCTAAATCGACTTTTTCCACTGGAAAATATTCTGTTTGAGTTTTATTTGACATCCAATCAGAGCAATCCATTGCAGGTGCTTTGTGGGGTTGAATTCATAGACCAACTGCTCAGCAGTGCAGATGAACTGGTTGCCACAGCAACCAACTACTGGGCCATCACAGCACAAGATGTGAGTAACATTGTCATTGTGCTCTCTTAATGAACACTTCTTCTGTGAGACAAATGCCAATAACGAAGGACATCATAATAACAATCTTAGTGCGATTAGATGTTATGAGGCTGTACCCATCTGCCACAGACCCTGAGCCTGGATGTGGGTGGTAGCCATGACTTCCTGGACACCCTCCTATGTGAGGGTGTCTCCTCATCACCTCCAGCGTCCCCGCTGTGGTCTCTCTCCCCCATGAGTGACAGCTGCGTCAGCGAGGACCCAGATCACCCGGGCAGCCCTGTCTCACCCTCTAGCGCATCTTTCCTGGGGTTCCCTCAGGTGGCACCCCTGGCTAGCCAGCCTCCAAGCCAGCCCTCGCTGAATGACATGAAGCCAGGTGTCTGTGTGGATCTAGGTAAGAGGCACAACTCAGCTTGATGTTCAGAGTAAAGGACAATGTCAAGCACTGGTCATAGAGGCTGACTTCACCGCTGACATACAATGGAATTCACATACATAGGTATATCTAATATTTAACTTTTTTGACCCTGCAAGTCTACAGATTTGATAGTGGATAACATTCACTACTTAAATTATGTATTTTGTGGCCATGTGTACGGCTTTCTCTATGTCAGAGTCTGTCGATCATAATCTCCAAATTACCATACAATTCAAAGGTTGGTCAGCGATTGTTGATATTTCAGCTAGTTCCAAACAAATCAACTCTCCTCCCTTAAGTGCCATAGGCTGGTCCCTCAGCTCCACCCCTCCAAAGACAATCATTGCCCAGGCTAGGATAGTGTTGTGTGTATAGTGTTGTGTGGATAGTGTTGTGTGTGGATAGTGTGTTGTGGATAGTGTTGTGTGGATAGTGTTGTGTGGATAGTGTTTTGTTGATAGTGTTGTGTGGATAGTGTTGTGTGTATAGTGTTGTGTGGATAGTGTTGTGTGTGGATAGTGTTGTGTGGATAGTGTTGTGTGTATAGTGTTGTGTGTGGATAGTGTTGTGTGGATAGTGTTGTGTGTATAGTGTTGTGTGGATAGTGTTGTGTGTGGATAGTGTTGTGTGGATAG
>JAODUH010065004.1:0-17155 GCA_027564835.1 Typhlichthys subterraneus
TATATATAATGTATAGCTTTTATGTAAACTGTCAATTGTTTAGGTTTCATTCTGATATGAATAAAGTGGGGAACAAGCCTATAGGTGTGGTGCCTTGCCTTAATTAAGAGGTGGGGGTTGCATTGTTGAGACATCCCCTGTGTTTCCAGTAGGTAGTTGACCAGGCTGTAATCATTGAAGGTCATAATGTTTGTGCCCCAGCCATATGTCTGACTTCTGGGGGGAACAAATATGGGGCTTTCCCCCTATGCAACATATAGAAACCCTATCATGAAATGATGGAGAGGGCTCACACAACATGATCACACTTTCCCTCCTAATTTTTATATTTTTATATGACTTACTTTATTTATCTGCTTTGCAGCTCTGACCTATATTTGGTTAGAGACCCTCTTAATGCTTGTGCGTTTATTATCATAAAATACTGTATTCAAATAATTGTGCTAGAAATCAATATGAATACTTCCATTCACACTCCTACGATTAGTCGTATACTAGGCCTACAGTACTAAAATAATATACAAACAGGCATATTTTTTTTTTCATTCATTAATATTACAAGCTATAATGTGTAGTTAACCTCTATATTATATAACATAATTATAGCATGATCTGAAATTAAAGTCCACTGGATAATCCATAGGCTACTTCAGTTACACCCTGGGCCTGCCCCTGACCCTCGTCGCTCTCATCTCCATATTCGTCTGATGCAAAAGACAGCAAACCGTTTCGAGTCATAATTCATATAACACAGGACGCGTACATGGGCGGTGTTCAAATGGCACCGTTCGATGTTAGAGGAAATTATAGAACACCGTCCGCTCGGACGCTGTTAGTTTACAAACCACGCATTTCTTCTCATTGATGCTTCTGACGTAAATCCACCCAACTCCTAACTAGAAACTAGACAAGGACGAACACGGTGGTGTTATTGCCAAGTTATAAGTGGGGGGGTTGGGGCTTTGTTGTCTTTTGTGAACTCTTAGCTACCGCGAATTTACTTTATTTTAATGCAAATATAACAATAGGCCTGATTTGGCGAGGTTCTACTAAATAGAGTCAAATCAAATTGTAGCCGAAATACTTCCAATTTAATGGATACGCGGGTGTCCGAGCTTTTCGGGTCAGCACAGAAGTGTGGATCTCAAGGAGTTAGTTCCAACCCGGGCAATGTCTTTGGAGCAGTTTGTAAAAAGGCTGGTACAAAGCACCACTATAGGTCAAAGGGCCGACCTTCTCGGAACTCCAAATCAAGCAATAACCCACCATATCTACCTCCGGAGGTATGTTACGTATCGACGTAGTCATCCTTATTATTTAAAATTAGTGCCGCGGGTTTCCTTTTATCCGATCACTGGAAGTGTTAGCTTGTCTTTATTACTTTACTAAGGTGGATAGGCTACGGCGTACGGCTGGCGCCGAACTTCTGACACGTATTCAGAAAGGGGAAATGAATGAAAGCGAAGGGTTGTCGGCTAATTCATGTTAGATTTATACTCAGTCAGCAACGACGTGTAGCCTATTATGTTACCGAGTCATTGTCTAACAGGATCAGGTAAAGGCATCCAAAATGTGTGTGTGATAGATGGTTCTGTCTCTGTTACAGACGTGTTGCACTAGTAGAGAGTGAGTTGGGCTGTAGGCTAATGTTTGTAAATAGCAGGAACAAGCTTCGGGGGCGGGGCGGGGACTTTATGAAATGGACCGTGGACGTCATATCCTTATAGATGAAAATATTATTTCTCACGCTGTGTATGGCATCATTTCAACAGCTAAGCCACAATATATATTTTTAATAGCCGTGCCGTAACAGGCTATTTACATTCGTGAAATGTGGCCATGTTCAGTGAATTTTATGTTCTTGTATTTCAGTAATTCAATGACCCACTGTCTCACTTCACACTGACAATTGTTGTCCTTTCTGTCTTATTGTTTCTCCCTTGCCTCTCTCTCAGGCTGAAGAGGGAAATATAGAGTATAAGGTAAGCAATGTTATTGATTGTTGTGAAAGGACTAGGTCTTTAAAATCACGTTATATGATACAAAAAAATGTAAACAAAATGTATAGTTTCATTCCCCCTCCATAAAACTGAACAGAATGGTCAAGCTATATTTAGCTATAATGGGTCCTGCGTGTCTCGTCTTGACACTGCTTCATCTAGTCCACGAGATGGCAGTATAAACTCTTAAAAACGCTATTTACATGGCACATATTCAGGAGTGATGTAATGGCCAAACTGTTCTATGATGTTTTTCAAATTCAGTTTTATTTATTTATATATATAATTATTTGTATTTTATTTTTTACTTTTATTAATATTTACTATATTATTACTAATACTTAAAAAAAGAGTTAGGTACAATGGTGCAAAGTTAACGTCGCAGTTCTCAGCAGATTTGGACTGCCTTTTCAGTCATGCATCCATTTACGTTTCACATTACAGATATTAGCATATACTGTATTATACTCTATATTATAGTTTTATCTTCTGGTTATGCCACATTTAAATTGCTCAGTTTAGTTTAGGTTCAACTTTTCAAGTATTTCTTTCCCTAGCTGAAGATAGTGAATCCCACTCAATACCGCTTTGAGCACCTGGCTACACAAATGAAATGGCGCCTACAAGAGGGGCGGGGTGAAGCTGTCTATCAAATTGGTGTTGAGGACAACGGGATGCTGGTTGGCCTGTCAGAGGAAGACATGAGGTCGTCACTGAAGACCCTCCACAGAATGGCAGAGAAGTAAGGATTACAGTCAGGATAGGTTACAGTATTCCAGTTACACTTAGGTCTTATATCCAAAGCAAGTTGTTACAATTAGAGGTATTATAGAGTTATAAACTCAAAGGATGCTTACAGGTAGGCTAGCCTATCCTGCCCATAGTATACTACATTTTAGCTCTGTCACAAAATCGTATAACAAAATGAAAATGTATCTAGTCTATATTTGACCCTATGGGTGTAAATATATATTTGTAAACCTTTGATACAATTTTTACACATTTAATTTGTTATTGTGAGTACCGGTAACATAAATATTTGATCTTTGACATAGGCTACATAAATTCCATGGTCATATGCAATTCATATTTGTTATTGTGAATTATACTTCTAGAATTGGAGCTGATATCACTGTCCTCAGAGAGCGAGAGGTGGACTATGACTCTGATATCCCTCGTAAGATTGCAGAAGTTCTCATTCGCAAAGTGCCAGATGACCAGCAGGTTAGGGTATTTCCTGTGGAGCCATCTTGGCTCTAGTTATTATCACTGCAAAATGTTGATACATTTAATGCGCTCATATTTTCTAAAGTTTATTTAGATTTTTAGATTTGTTTTGGTTTTTGTGTATTGCACCCCAGTTCCTGGACCTTCGCGTTGCTGTCCTTGGCAACGTGGATTCGGGCAAATCCACTCTTCTAGGAGTTTTGACACAGGGTGAGCTGGACAATGGGCGAGGACGGGCGAGACTCAACCTTTTCAGACACCTTCATGAGATCCAGACTGGACGAACCTCCAGCATAAGTTTTGAGATCCTGGGCTTCAACAGTAAAGGAGAGGTGGGGAGAATGTTGAGAAGTATATTAGACAAATAAGGCTGTAGTAATATCTGGTAAATTAACTGGATGTATTTAGCACTTTGACAACCTACCGGCCGCTCAGCGCGCTGTACTAGAGTACAAGTAATGCAGTGCAGTATACATCCACATATCATTAACGATTGTCATCAACAAGTAAGTGAGCTTGTCTGTCTTAGCTATGTGGAAGTTTGGTGGCAGTGATCTTCATTTAACATCGTAGGCCACATACGCAAGACATAACTATGTAATTTTTCTCGGGCCAGGTTGTGAATTACAGTGAGTCTCGGACAACAGAGGAAATTTGCGAGAGTGCCTCTAAAATGATCACATTCATTGACCTGGCGGGCCATCACAAGTACCTGAAGACCACTATCTTTGGCCTCACCAGCTACTGCCCAGATTTTGCCATGCTGGTCGTCAGTGCAAATATTGGCATTGGTGAGTACACACTACAGGTCCTTTCTGAAACCTTGATTTGTATTATACAGGGCGTATACTTGAGGTGATAACTGTACCTAAAGCCAAAAGCACAAAGCACGCATCCATAGACAATTTGGCAGTGTGCGCCAATGTTTTTGTATGCTGTATCACCACACAATAATTTTCTGAGCTGTGCTTTAGAATGGGCTAAGCTTGTGATAATTCTAATAAGTTCTAATAACTAATAAGTTAGTGTAGTGTAGTGCAGCAACCCCTTGTCCTGACGACATTAACTCTTCTCCATATTCTCTGCACACATCTAAGCCTACCTATCTCAAACACCCCCTGTTCCTATAGTGATTGAGTTGTTGCTGGTGTGTTTTGGCTTTGTAAAGGTCACATTGGTTGCAGAGTCTGGTTAAATAATAAAACACGGGTCACACACTTACAAAACTGTTGACATTTCACCAGAGACACTCAAAGGTTTTCACACAAATAAATTGCAGAAACATGTTGATGTTCTTAGAATCTTTGAAATGTGTTAGATTTGTTTTTACTAAACCTTAATTTTACCAGAAAGAAAATTTACTCACTGAGATTAACATTCTCTTTTACAGGAGTGTCCTGTACTGTTAATTGTGTCCCGTGATTAGGACCTTTGCTTCAGTTTTAAAAATACAATTGTTGAATTGATACCAAATTACTTGCCATAGCTAAGACATTTACAATTACAACCGGTATGTCACTTATTTTGTGATATTCTAAAGATTTTACTGAATGTTTCCATTAGTTCTCTGTGAGTGTGTCATACGAAACAGGGCATGTTTGGTGAGGCATCTGGACCATCCTGTCAGAGACACTGTCCTCTGTAATTGAATAGCTGCAGCTTTAATTATGAAACAGAAACAGATCTGTGTAAGGCATATATTCTGTCTGAGGCTGTATCTGTGACAGGGCCGGTCAAAGGGTGTAACTTGTCTTGTATCATTCAATGTTAATTTGCATGTGATTTATGGAGAAAATAAAACAGATCTGTTTCTATATACAGTAGGTGATGCTGGTGATTACCCATTAATCATTCATTCAGTCATTGGCATTTATTTTGGGCCTCTGTCATCCCAGAAATGATTGTCTTGGGGTCAATGCATTTGAACTAGCAATACTCTTCAGGCCTAAGTGTATATAAAGATCCACATATAGCCTACATATTTACCCTCACGGTAAATGTCATGGCTGCCAGTTACAGGTATATGTTACAGGTTAGAGGACAACATGCCACAACGATGAATCTAAATCTGAATGTAACTTTACAGGCTATGGCCTATACTATGACAGCATTCCCTGAGGCCTCGCTGGCTTGTTTGTCATACTACACACACAGGCTGGCAGCTGTACCAGCCGTTACTATCCAGTGACATAACATATAGTAATACATGATGGTATATTCCAGCTTTGTGGGTATGATCTCATAACCTGGCGTAATGAAAATTCACTTTGTGAATAAGGTCTGGCAGCGCTCCATTTGGGAAGTGTTAACAGTTGGGCATAGACCTCTGGTTCATTTTGAAACCAATGGAGAGCGTTTAGCTAATCAGCTTTGCTACAACTGTTTTGATCGCCTAATCTAGCTAGCACCATTTCGAAACACGCTTGACTTCAACGTCATCTCACTAACCCACCCTGATTGGTCCGCCAGCAGGGTGGCTGTGAAAACGCTAATACAAACAGACTATACTCTCAGCGAAAAAGATTTAGCTGAGAGCAAGGCGGGCGGACCCATGCTAATGATCTCACCCTAAAACATCAATGTTTTAACACTTGATGTGTAAACTTAACACTTCAGGCGTTAAGCTTATGAACACCAACACAAATATGCAAATGTTATGGAAGATCTCATACCTAATTTTAAAAGCAAATATATTACAAATACAGCTATACCATTCATTGCCTTAGGCAATTATATATTTGAAGGAGGGGAATTCCAGTTAATTTAGACCAGGAGCTAATTCCCATCTCCATAAACTGAAGCGACCGATTGAGGCCAATAACAAATCAGTGTGCCCTTCCATCTCCCTCTCTCCCCCCCCCCACCGCTGCTCCAGCTGGTACGACGCGGGAGCACCTGGGCCTTGCCATGGCTCTCAAGGTGCCCATCTTCATCGTGGTGAGCAAGACGGACCTGTGCACGCGCGCAACGGTGGAGCGCACGGTGCGCCAGCTGGAGCGCGTGCTGAAGCAGCCGGGCTGCAACAAGGTGCCGCTGGTGGTGGGCGGCACGGACGACGCCGTCACCGCGGCACAGCAGTTCGCCCAGTCGCCCAGGTAGGGTCGTTACTACGGCAACGTTGAATTCCCGCGGTCGCGTTGTTTGACCTGCAAAGCCACAGAACCAGCTGCATAGCATGAGACCGCTTCAGTTTGCTGATACTTAGTTATGTGTGTGTATGTGTTAATTATGTATTAAGAGAGTGTTACTAGAATAGCACATGTCGCTCTCTGCCTCAACACCACGGCTACTGACTAACGGCCATCTTTATTAAAAAGAAATGGAAGAAAACAGCTCTCAACCAGAGTGGTCACCAGTATGCCAAGTTAATTTAAATGTAAATTGAATGTGATGTTTGCTATGTTAGATTTCCTAAAGATGCAAGTCATTGTGTACACTGTGCATCTTCATGTGACTCTCCTTTGAGAGCCGTGATGTGATGAAAACATGTTCTGTGCAGCATCACACCCATCTTCACCGTGTCCAGTGTGTCTGGAGAGAGCCTAGATTTGCTCAAGGTCTTCTTCAACATCATCCCTCCCCTCACTAACAGCAAGGAACAAGAGGAGCTTATGCAACAGCTCACCGAGTTTCAGGTACGTCTATGCAGAAATGCATGTTCGTGCATTCTTCCAGTGTTCAAGTGACTGGAGCTGGGTGTTTGAGTGTGAAACTTAATTTGGGAGTAAATTGGGTATGCACCTATCGATCGGCAGGAGATTGTAATGAGACGATTTCCACTAAATAATATGAGATTGGTGGTAGTCAGATTTTATTTTCTAATGGCCGATATGGAAGACCTTTGTTGTCAATAATAATGGCTGTCAATTCACCATTAGTTTAGTCTTTTCTTGATTTCATGCATTAACCCTCGCGCTGTCTTAAAGCCGAAATGACCCACGAGAACCATAGTGCTCTCCTCCATTCCATTGCCTTCGCTGCCGGCTCCCCGCTACGATCGGAGGAGGGGGGAGGGGCGGCCGGGGTTGGTGAAATCTTGGCACCGTGACGGAACTAGCCCTCTCCTGCCCCGCGATAATTAGCGTGGAGGCGGAGCCTAGCGAGTATGCAATACATTGACGAGGAGTAAGGACAGCGCGAGGGTTAACTGGATTATAAATGTATCTTTAAATTCATGAATAATATATTATGTATATAAAAAGTATACATTTGTATTGGTTGATTTTTGCGGACTGAAATTCGGCAATCGGTATCGGACAAAAAAACAAACAAAAAAAAGATTGGTGTATCACTAGAGAAAATTATTTCCAATAGCCTATACACTTAAACACACTGTAGGTCCCGCAAATCTAGGTTAAAAATATAAAATAAATTGATTACACCTGTCAGCACATGAATATGTTTCATATGTCCTTCTGTAGCTGTAAGATACATTATAGGACAGCCTTTCAACCATTATTGCCCAAAATACACACTGATATATATACATATGTGATGCTGTAACAGTATACAAAATACTGTATGTACCCTGGGATATAGTGAATCCAGTAAATCAGTTTGGGCTCCAATAGGAACACTTGACTACCCTCTTACATAATCCACATGACTGAAGGCACAGTGGGCTCTTTTACAGGTGGATGAGATCTACACGGTGCCTGAAGTGGGGACGGTGGTCGGTGGGACTCTGTACAGGTCAGCGTTTTAAAGTAAAGCTCTCCCTACAACCTACTCGTGGCCATGTTTAGTTTTGTAACTGTCCCTTCTCCTGGGGGTGCGGTCCAGCGGTATCTGCCGTGAGGGGGAACAGCTGGTGGTTGGCCCTACGGACCTGGGCCACTTCCACAAGCTGACCGTGGGCAGCATCCAGAGGAACCGCTCAGCCTGCAGGGTGCTCAGGGCCGGCCAGGCCGCTACTCTTGCCCTGGGCAGCTTTGATCGCTCGCTACTACGCAAGGTGAGGCTCTGCATGCACCTGGCTGTTGTTACAGTGGTTGTGGAAACACATTGTGGGCAGTGACCTCTGAAAAGAGGAGAAAAACAACTCTGGTTCATAGACATTTTATGTATTTATTTTGAAACATATTTGAACCTGTAGTGGACTCACTATATAAACTATACTGTATAAACAACCATGGAAGCTAGGAAAACAAATATATAAACTAAGAAAACTAGTAAAAGGTTTGTGTTTGCAAAGATATAGTGATTTCAAATGGGGTCCATCATTTAGAAACAGCCTGTGCACACGTATCCTCTCCCGACCAGGGTATGGTGATGGTCAGTCCGGAGATGAATCCCACAATCTGCTGGCTGTTTGAGGCCGAGATCGTGCTGCTCTTCCATGCCAAAACCTTCCACAAGGGCTTCCAGGTCACCGTGCATGTTGGCAATGTGAGACAGACCGCCACAGTGGTGGCTGTGCACGGCAAGGTTAGCCCCTCAGGTCAACACAGGCTACTGCAGCCGCTTTATCACATCGCGGCTTGCATTTGCTATTTGCTATAGGGCAGAGTAATGAGTTCTGACCTGTTTCTCTGCAGGAGGAGCTCAGGACAGGTGAGAAGGCTGTAGTCCGATTCAAGTTCATCAAGCACCCAGAGTACCTTAAGGTGGGAGCCAAGCTGCTGTTCAGACACGGCGTGACCAAGGGCATCGGCCACGTCACCAAGCTCCAGGCGGTCGCCCGGTATCAGCTGTCCCACAGCAAGGACGAGGCCACGGAAAACCACGACTGAACCAATCCGCCCCAACCACAACCAGGTTCTAGAAAGAAAATCTTCTCCTCCAACCTCGCTGTCACTAAACATCTCTCTTTATCACAAACTAAAAAAAAAAAAAGCTTTGTTTTAGTGTATTTTCACGCATGTCTTGACCCCTAGCAGAAGTTACCATAGTTACACTGAGATGTACCATCACGTGTGGTCACAATGCAAGGTGATCGGCCAATGCCAAAGCCTTAAATTTGGTCTGAGAAAGAAGCACATCCTGTTTCATAGTCTCCTACTGACTACACACACTTTTTTAAATCACACATACTTGTACTGAAACCGAAAGCTAGTGTTCTGTCAGTAAATACTGTACCACTGAAATCATGTAAGTTTTTGCAGAATTGTTTACACACATATAAAAATTAGGCATAGATCTACGTTTAACTCACATTTGGGGCTACAAATATTTGAGGTGTTCGGATTAATGAGCTAGGATGTCCGTTGTTTCCTACCAGCATTGTGCCTTATTGAGAAGTTTTTTAATTTCATCCATATTGCCATTGCATTATCACAAAATTAATTCCCTCCACAATGTTAGAACATGTTGCACTTCATAACATGAAATGCAGACCAATGGTCTGTTTTATCTATGATGTTGTTTAGGCGTTCACCATTTTAACCTTGACATTGTTAGGCACATTTTGCTTTCAGATTTATGTATGTGACTCGCATAAGGCCTCAGGGTAGCTCATGTATGATGTTACTGCCTATCTTTAAAGTGCTTAATTACTCAGGAAATATCAGTTGTACTAATAGTGCAGCATTCCACTCTCAGACAGCTACTCAATATTAGTTTCCAATTGTTTGCATGGAGAAGTGATGGAAAAGACTATGCTGTTTCTTCCAAGGAATTGCAGTTGCTTGTGTGGCTGATTTGTCCGAGTCGCCTTTTGGTGAGTTTGAGGCTGTTGTGTTTTAGGTACTAATGTTATATTGTACCTTTAATTGCCGGTCACTATTGTAAGGGTTTCGCTGTGCCTTAAGGAACTACCATATTTAACAACATAAGTTGGTGCTACTTTAAATAGTTGTGTTTAGTGTGCAACTGTGTTTAAAGCTACTGTTGATCTTTTCAACTCTTGTATAATCGCATGTTGACTTTAAAGTTGAAACGGCTATCTCACTCAAGTCTGATGTCAGACAATGAACGTGCTCAGTTTTGTGGCATATAGATACAATGCAGTTCATGTGCACCACCAAAAGAATGTAGAGCTACCAAAATATTTTATATCCCAAAGAAATATTTGCATTTCTTTTAGATTTGTAAGGGTTTTAAAAAATGTATAGAAATTTTTTTTCCGACTGTTCGAGTTCTTTAGTTTCATAATGTTCAAATGAAATGGGACTGTTTTCCTATATATTTAAAATGTTGTAGTTTTAATAGTGTTGAGTGAGACTCACATGTACACAAAGAAATACAAACACATATACACGCTTGCACACACAGAGTTTATACTATATATATATATATATATATATTTATTTATGTACAGTTTGTATATCATGGTGTACAGAAATAAAGGTTTTATCAACATGGACTCATGGCAAAAAAAAAATATATTGTTTTTCCAGGAGTCAAAGTATGGTTCATGAACAAATACATTTTCCTATTATAAGGCTTTCCCCTCTATAAGTTGCACTGTGTAGTGGTGGGTTGCATATTTGTTCCTGACCATGTCATTACAAATAAGTGTTACAGAGTAGCCTTTGACATCTATTAACATATTGTCCATGGTGCATCATAAATACAATAAAAATCTAAATATAACGTACACGTGTCACCAGGGCAATGATAAGCTAATCAAGAACTTCTCTTTAAGTCTTAAAATTTGCATACAGTATTTTTTGTATATTCCAAATCTTGTTTGTCATGAACAGCTGCACATTCCAAAAAAGGTCTTGTTAGTTTTTAAAAGAAACTGAAACTTTGTGGCCTAGTGGCACTTCTGAATTCTATTGTTTTAAACAAGCATCCTGTGAGGGAAAAAAAATACTGCTCTACCCGTACTTATTTTAGAATATTTTCTTTTACCTGAGGAGACCTGAAAAGGGAAGGACTAATTGTGAAATCTGCTTAACATGCAATCTTGTCAAAATGTCAGTCTAGAACCGGAAAATCCTTTAAAATTACCTTTTTTAAATCTTTTGAAAATAATTGTTCAATCTTATCATGATCTTTAAATATGCAACATATTTAAAGACCAGTCAGTAATGTTACATCATTGTCATTTCAGCAATCACGAGCTACACGTAAATAGTAAAACTTCATAAACATTATGATTTATTTACATTGATGAAAACGGGCTGTTTATCCCTATAGTGCGTCCTCAGCTCCTCTTAAAGAAAGAATCCAAAGTGCCTGCACTACCCCCCAGGGAACGAGGGCGTTTGGACAGGGGTCCTGACTGGCCCCTGGACTTGGACTTCCCTCTGGGCAGCTGGGAGGGCCCTGCTCCACCTACTCTGGGAGTGGGCAGATTAACAGATGAAGGGGATGAGACCGTGGTGGATTTATAGGAGAAGGAGTTTTGAAGATCCCTGGCAAAGTGGTAGTCATTGTGCTCAGCCAGATTCCAGGCCAGCACCTCCTTTCCACAGCGTTCACAGTGAACCAGGTCCTCGTCTGCCGAATAAGAAGAGGTTTGAGCGGGCTCTGCAGGAACACTGGGAGTGGAGAAAGAATGAGTTTCCCCTGAAAGAATTTCCTGTCCTTCCTCAGATGGCAAATTGTGAGTCGTAGACTGCGTTTGTTCTGGGCAAGTGCGTTCTCTTGCCACAACACCTGAGTCATGCACTGCAGTGCCATTGGAGTTCCCTTCTGAAAGCCCATGGTCACAACTTCCCCTTTCAAGCTTGCACAATGTAGAGGTCGGGGCCTGTACGATGTATGTTTCAAATATTTTCCTTTGAACAAACTGAGCGATACCATTGTGAAACCTGACAGGGCTGCTTGATACTGAAGAAGAGGGAGAGGAAGGCCAGACAGGAGAGTCGCGCTGCCTTTCCAACGCCGAGGGCGCTTGTTGAGGAGCGGAGGTTACCGCGCATCTGCCGTCTGAAACTTTGAGCTCGTCCACTGCAACCTCTTCTTCTGTCGCAGTCTGCTGCTTCTGTTTCTCTGCTGCCTTTTGAAACAGAGACTGAATCCTACCAAGTCGGGGTTTAGGCGCAGGGCCGGTTTTCAGGCCAGAGGGCGACTGGCTTGGGGATTGTGTGATGGAGAAACCCTGGGTGGAGGCGACATCGCTGGAAAGGAAGCCGGTGATCCCACCGGCTGAAGGCGCATCGCGGAACTTGCTAGCAGAGATGTGGAGCAACGTGAGGGGTGGATTCCTACAGGAGGGGGAGTCACATTACACAGGCTCAGTTCAGGACCAGGAACATGTACTGTACACCAGATTAGTGCGGTCAGTGTGATGATTGTTACCATGCGGCCTGGTGGTTTCCTGCTGCATTGAGGCTCTTGATAATGGCGAAGCTGTCGGCGGATATTTTGGTGGCGTCGTAGTGCGCTAATGCGCAACACCGGGAGAAGCTGCTCGGCCTCTCGTCCCCGAGCTGACGAACACCGACTGTCAACTGTTTTGCCACTCGGCCATTCTATTAGCACAGGAAATGGATTCAGGGCAAAACAAAAATATGATATAGTGTAGAGGAACAAAAGAAATAGATCTCACAAAAATTAACAGCCAAAATGTGTGCTCAAAAGATGCGAGGATATAAAGAAATCGTAAGAATATCTAAGGTGGTCAGCAAAGATTCTGTACTAATAGCTTCTCCTCACCATGTCTCTGTCCTTAGTCAGTCTCTCCTCCAGCTCCAGGGCCAATTGATGAAGCCAATGTTGCACCTAGACAGAAGGTGAAGGTGCTTTTATTGTCACATACACATACATGTAGCGAAATTCATCCTCTGCATTTAACCCATCCCTCAAGGGAGCAGTGGGCAGCCGCTGTGCAGCGCCCGGGGATCAACTCCTGATTGGAGCCGGGGTCGCTGGTCAGATGGCACTGGCTAGAGAGTTAACCTAACATGTTTTTTGATGAACAGAAGGTTGGCATTGTCAAATCTCAATAGGAGTAATTATATGCAGCCACTAATATATGTAATTGTATGCAGCCACTAATATATACAGTATAAATCACATAATGGAGAAAACTCCCATGATCTCCCCCCCTCCGCCCCCCAGCATTAGCTTGGACAATGCAAACCAAATAGGTAATGCACTACATATTACCTGCTCTTTAGCAGCAAGTGCTGTCTTCCCAGGAAAGTTTTTACTGCAGCCAATACTCTTAGGAAGCTGTCTGGGTTTCACTGCTTCAAAGTCGATCCCCCGGCACAAGTCATATAGCCAGTGACTACACAACAGCGAAAATACTGGATATAATACTGGGAAATGCTCTGAATTCAATTTAAAGCATTAATAAGAATTAGAACAATGCATACGATAATGGAGATTAACTGGCTAACAGTTTATACATGTATATTTGGGCTAGTTTACCCAGTTTTGTCTCCAAAGTGCTGTCCCAGTTGAGCCTGAGAAAAGCGTGTCAGCTCTCCCATGTTTTCTATTCCTAGGGTTTCTGTGATGGAAGCACCCAGTTTACCTCCCAGGTTACGGCTGCACAGAAAGAGCAGCATAGCAATGAGATTAGCTGAACTTTCAGGCTACGTGTTGGTCTAAAGAAAAGTGTGTCTTCAAACCAGGTGGCCATGTCTGCTCAAGTACTACATGGCTCATCTGCTGAACCTCTTCGAAGGTTAAAAAAACGCTCCACTCACATCTTACTTATAGGTAGAGAGTTGAAAAGCTCAGCCACAGAGTCCAAAGGCAAGACTGTTTGTCGGTTTGGTTTGTTTAGTCCACAAGCTAGTTTTGCCAGTACCTGTCAATAAAGAACACTAAACTATGACATTTGCAATTACAATAAGTATAAAAAAATAAGTATAAAAAAAAAAAAGATACAGTAAGTCATGCTCGAGGACGCTTGCTAAATTCACTCAAAATATGTCCCTTCAATGCCGTAGGGTGCTCCCTCAGAAGTTCTGGCACACATTGGAAACACATTGCGAAGGCTAAGATGTTGTTGTTTGCGGTCAGCACCACTTTGTGTTTCTATTTACGGAGCCGGGGTGTGAAGAAGTACCAGCTTATTTTTTCCACACGCAAAAGAACGGTAAGAGAGTGGACTGCGAGGAGATAATGTGAATTTGACAAAAGGTGTATTAGCGTACAATCGCTTACTATGCCTTTAAATACAATCACATTTTGCTGTTGATAAGTCCAAGATATTCCATTCGCCTGTTAATGGTGTTAGTGACCAACTGACACAGCTTGACAGACGTGTTTTCCTCACAACTATATAGAGCAAAGCTTTACATAGCGATTTTACCATGATAGTTCTTTATCAAATGAAGGAGGGAGATCTTCGCTCACCTTATTGTGCGATATCCCTGCTGAGCAACGGAAGCCTGTGTGTTGCTCCACTGCCGCTCTCATCTCCTCTACGATCAGCGCCCCCACGGCTAGCTGCAGATCTGCAGAGCCCTGCTTCCCTGACTGACACACAGGTAAGGCCGCCATCCACTGCTGCACGCCTCTGGATCGCTGTTCCTCTGAGGGTGGAACAAAGAAAGCTGTTATCAACACTACAACGCTACAATTACATTTACAGCATTTAGCATATGTGTTTATCCAAAGTGATTAACAGCTATTTTTCAATAATAACAACATGTCATCCATCCATCCATCTTCTCCCGCTTATCCGGAATCTGGTCGTGGGGGCAGCAGCTCCAGCAAGGGACCCCAAACTTCCCTTTCCCGAGCCACATTAGAAAGCTCTGACTGGGAGATCCAGAGACGTTCCCAGGCCAGTGTGGAGATATAATCTCTCCACCTAGTCCTGTGTCTTCCCTGAGGCCTCCTCCCAGCTGGACGTGCCGGGAACACCTCCCAAGGGATGCTCCAGGGGGCATCCTTACTAGATGCCAGTACCACCTAAACTGGCTCTCTTTCAATAATAACATGTCATCAGGACTAACTAACTTAGTTATGCATTTACAACATACATTATCTATTACTATACAATTCCAAGTACCAACACATAATACTATTAACATGCCTACCTTTATCCAAGGCCACATCCTCTACAGACACACATTCGTAATGAGGAGGCTTTGGGTAGCCCTGGATATAAGTTGCCATGAGCAGATGCGCGTCTATCGAGTTTTCAGTCATGTTCTTGAGCCGCTGCTGAACAGCACCAGTCAGATCCATGTAGGCCTCGTCGATACTGGCCCTCTCAATCACAGCAAATCGAGACATTACCTCAATCACCTCCACACTGGCCTCCCTGTAACTAAACATTGTGGAGAAATGGATAACCTTTGAATGTGTGGCTTTGTGGTATAATACCACGGCATAGTAGGCGATAGGCCCATCTTTCTTCCAACTCAAGCAAATACGTGTTTGTAGCACAACAAGGATGAGTGTTGTGAAGAACAAAATATCACCAGGAGCACCTACTGCATGAGATCAGCCTTGCCACGGGACTCGCGTACCCGAGCCACCTGAAGGTCTGGGCACAGTTTCTTGGCGTCGTCTGCCCACATGTTCCTGGTGACACCGTAAGCTCTGGCTTCATAACTCACTGCTATGATTCTGAAAGCAGCAACAGATCGCATCAACCATAAATATAATACATTATACATATATAGCCTAAAGCTCTAACTTACATACCCGCCCCCCTTCCACGTCTTGTACTGTGCAACAACACAAGGGGTGTTCTTTAGGGCTGGATTGAGCCTCTGTTCCACTTGTACGTAGAAACAGTCCATGTCCACCAACGCAACAATCCTGTCTTTTCCGTAATCCATGCTGGTGTCAACGTGAAACATATATATGTCTGTTATAAAAGTAAGTCCGTTCCCGCAATGTCGCTTTGTATTTCGCGCAAATCCCTGAATTGAAACGTCATCAGCAGCGACCGATGAACATGGCTAACCCGGACGTAAACATCCAGGCGCGCCTAGGAAGGTGGGCGTGTCCTGTCTTCGTCTGCGTAAAGCATGGGGTAAAGCACATAATTATAACAAAATGTATTCCATAAACAGGTACTTCTAGCCTGGTCCTTGATATACAAACACAACTTTTCACCTCACAGTTATATTATTTGGAATAATAGAGACATTGTATTTAAAAACAAATCGCTTTTCTTTGAAAAGTGGGTACAGAATCGGATTTTGCTGGTACTCAATTATTCAATAAGGCCTGTATCTAGATATGTTTCCTTGCCCAACGGGGTTGATTCCCCATGTAGGTCAAATGTGTTTTGCACTACATCCCAAGAACAATAATAGAGCCATACGTGCCCTTTTTAAAAAAGATATTGTCTCTATCCCATATATCACAGCTTATTGGAATCAATTTATAAATGATATTGGAAGAAAGTCTGGTTGCTTCCTCATAAATATTTAATTGTGAATAAGGTTAAGGAGGTGTCTTTCAAGATTATTCATAACTATTACCCTGCCAATCACTATATGCAGAAAATTAAAAGAAACATACATTTAAAATGTTCTTTTTGTAATGAATATTCTGAAACAGTTTTACATCTATTTTGGTATTGCCCTCATACAAAGGTGTTTTGTGTAGACCTTTGTAGATTTGTTATAGATTGCATTTGTAAGGATTTTGTTTTGTTATGGAAAAATGTGGTGTTTGGTTTTCTTGATATCCCAAGAAAAAAGGTAAAATGCTTTTTTATAGTGAATTTGATTTTGTTGTTAGCAAAATATTCATACATAAATGTAAATTTAGCAGTAAAAAAAACATACTTTGTAGTTTTTCTAAAAGATACAGAACAGTATATACATATGATGTGTAGCTCGACTAACAAAAAGGCTATCAAAACCATTCATATTTGTACACTTTATATTTTCTTGTAATGTGCTGTACCCATGGCTCTTGTTTCTGTTCTGTTTGTATACATTCATTTGTATACTGAAATCCTTGTATTGTTTGATGTTTAATAAAAAATCTGTGAATTGTCTATTTTCAATCTTTACCTACCTCACATTTTATGTATCTTTTGTCTTTGTTAATATATATTAAAGAAAAAATATATACTGTATATATTTGTATTTATTTGTATTTATATA
>JAODUH010065015.1:0-17154 GCA_027564835.1 Typhlichthys subterraneus
CTTTATTTTTGAACATGCTGTTATTTGATGTAGATAGTTAGTTTGTATTTAGATACAACTTGTTACTATACTGATAAATGTTGCTTCAATAAATTGGAAAATTACACATTATATGGCATTTACAACCGGATGTCTGTAGCTTCCTCACACACAGAGAAAACATCGACAACGAGAAGAAAATACTTTTGGTGCAACTTTTGGTGAATGTTAGGTACAATAAAAAATTATTACTTTTGCCACTAAATAATGTATTGAATACATATTTCTTAAATTATTTGTAAACAATGCGACATCACCATAAAAACTTCCATTCCGACTTTTATGTCGTGTTGATCAGAAAGTGTTTACCGTCTACCGGTTTGCTGTCTACCGTGTGAATGCAGTATAAGGCTAGCCTCCCCTGCTTGCTAAAATATAATAATTAATGGAGGATTAATTACAGATTTTGTTCTTGCTTTCAGATTTCCTGGGATTGTCAAGGTCTCAGTCAACAACACCATTATAACTCAAAACCACATGTGCTACATAACACATACTAAAACATGCTAGCATTTGCTAGCCCAGCCGTTATTACCACTACAGGCTTGATGACCACAGTGAGTTGTGCTGTCGGTGTCCAGTGGGGACAGTTAAACGCCGTTGTTGATTGTTTAGTGAGAAGAGAAAACAGTGTCTTAATTAGTTCCTTCACATGGTCGACTAGTACCGGTACTACTGCAGTTGCTCACGCGCTCGTCCCGAGAGCACCTCCATGCACCTCTACACGGGTGCGTGACTCAAACCTCAACGCTCCACGGCACCAGTCCCACGACCTCTAAGGAGAGAATAATATGAACATTTAGGAAGGCAAAACAAATGCATGCAGTCATATATTTAATGGGTGTGCGCTGTGCTTTTTTTCTATTATGTTTTTAATTGCAGCATGGGGATAAAAATGATTACGTTGGTTCTGGAGGTAAATATGAAGCCGGTGTGAGAGGGAATTAAAAAAAATAACACTAATGAGTTTGTGAGAATGAATTAATAGGCGTTGCGTGTGCGCGCGTTGCTTAATAAAGAAGAACGAGTGAGAATATGAATGCCAGAGCCAAATGCCAGCTGCCAACTGCCCTCCTTGTCATATAGCCAATGCTATGTAATGAAGCAAATTAATGTAGTGTATTTGTTTATGTAGCATACACGATGTACCACAATACTGTAGCAGACAGACAGGAAGATTACAAAGAGTGTGACACAGATATAGACAGACATATAGACAGGCAGAGGAGTTTTTCCTCTCTGTTGGCAGAGGGAGCAAGGATTTGACAGAAGGAGTCCCGTTTACTCAAGGAGTTCTGCTAGCAGCTCAGAGAAGCGTATAGCACAGCAGAGAAAGGAGGGCTCATTCTGGGTCAGTAACACTAAATTCTGGGCCATGACTACCATGAGAAGAGCTATAGTTCTGCAAGGCCAAAACTGACACTTTGAGAGACAAAATTAGAAACAGATCCAAATCTAATACGTAATTAAAAACACAACACTGCTCTACCCCCTTGAACATAAAATAATTTTGCAGTATGCTATGACTGAGTGCTATGCAATGCTCTAAATACTACCAGAGAAATCATCATTCCAGCGACCAGATGATATGATTCATATTGGAGAAGCGCTTATGGACTTTTGATTCTTTCATCACTCTAATGAATGAATCAAAGTGTGAAGACTTTACTGAAAGTGGCAGGAAACCCTAGTGGTTAGGGTGGCCGACTACTGTACGAAAGGCTGTGGGTTCATTGCCCAACCCGGCCGACCTACCTTTAAGTTTACCATGAGCCCTGCAGAACCAGCCTTTACTTAGAGTATGTTAAGTCTCGGCCACAGAGAGGTATTTTGATTGACATGCACGACGACCAACTACTTAACTCAATGACCAAGTCGGACATTCAACTTACAATGAGGAATTAATTGGAACTAAATGCAGGACTCTGTCTTGTAAATCCGTAAAATTAGTAGGTTACAGTTACGGCATAATATAAATTGAACATTTTGAATGAGTAAATAACCAATGGAAATCAACAGTGTCATTTCATTTCCATCAGTAAAGCATGAAGACAGATAAACCGAGCACATTTGGTGATGTGTTCTGAACAGCACAATTCAATGTAAAAAAATATAGAAAATAAAACAAAACACAAATAAAACAAAGATGGTTGAGTAAACAAGCGTTATTTTATGGTAGCTAAATGACACTTGTGGGAGAGGAAGCCTCCTCTCTCGCTTGGCAATCTCCTACTTACGAGCTGTAGCCACCCGGCATAAACACGACAGCCATTTTCACGTGTGAAAGGTTGCAGACTCCTCCAATATATGACCCGGCCGTGTCAATCAATAGCGGCGCCGGGGCAAACGTTTGCTCTCAGAGTTGCATGGCACGCCAACATTATGGCGGTGGGGGAGCAAATCCTTGCATCACCTGTACAAATAGGTGATCTCCTATCCCTAGATGGCGCACATGCTTGTGTTTTTCTGTATGTGTTTATATGCTTGTTAATAGTGTGTCCCCATCTCTGTGTGTGTAAACAGCATACATCACAGAGCTCAAACACAATATTGAAATCCCTCAAGATTATCTGACTACCTGAAAGTGACAAAATAATATTTGTAGTTATTTTCTACAAAATCACCTTTAGTACTGAGATTACATTATTTTACTAAATGATCTGGGGGAATCAACTACAGTAAAGCTTTTTACATCGGAATATTGTTTATTTAAAACGTGATATACTGTAGAACCAAGTTGAATGTCTGATTGAAACCAGATCTATCTGTATAGGCTTGTATGTGAGAAAGACATGAAAATATAATGCAGAAAGTTAAGGCAGAAAGAAAATATGAGAAATGCAGAGTAGGGGAGGTGATTCAGTTATACTGGCTAAGATATCTGACAAACACAAATTCCGTAGAACCAATATCAGAGAGCAAGAGGAATAGAGGCGATATGAGACAATATTACAGAAATAGAGGCACACACATAAGCAAGGATTAATGTTCTTCCAAGTCTATTGTAAGTGTGTGTGGGTGCGTGTGGGTGTGTGTGTGTGAAACCTGGAAACGACGCATTAAACAGGCATTTGATTTAAACGTGGCCACTGTGACATTCACGGTGTGAGAGCTCACGATGGCAGGTCGCCATGGGAGTGCCAACGGTTGCCATGGCATCCCAAAGCAGCCCCCATCTTAACTGCTATAAAACCTCTGAATTCAAAACCACATAAGAGGTCTTATTTCCAATCTATGACCAGGGTCAAAATGACCAAGGACCAACACAAAAAATGTGTCACATTTTCTCCGGGGGCAAGTGGGTATGTTTCTAGAAGGTTACATTTTTTTGTTTAAAAGGAAAACAATTACTGACCTGAAGTGTGTTAAGTAGAAAGTACCACTAAAAACCAACGCCCACTGAAGGCATCGACGTGCATCTAGACATGCCAGAGTTTTAGAACGAGTTATTTTTAAACGGGTTATCGCCTACTGGTGGTGTCTGACGTGCGTCGACGCCAAAGCTAGTTATATTTCTTGAGCGTCAAGCCATAAACATGCACTGAATATCTGCAGATTTTTGAGCTCCTCAATAAATTTGTTTTTATGTTTCGAACATTGCATTCCTTGATGCACCGCCGAATGACGCTGCCAGGGGGTGCTGGCCTTAACGAACACAACCATTAGTGGTAATGCAAGAAAGTACAAAGAGAAAGCCAAGTTCTCAGTAAATGTTTTCCATAAGAAGCCACGGTCTCAATAACTAATAGCTACTTCATCTAATGAGCGAGATGGGGTAGATTTTGAAAATATTTATTCAATTACGATGATTAAGGCTTAAATAAGGCTAGGTTTTAACTGCTCATAAGAAACCACTTTCCTCAAATGAATCATGGGAGAGAATGATCCACGTCAGCTAACTGCATGCAACATAAACTGTTTCTTCATCTACATTATGGCGTAAACTAGGGGTGGGAGTCGTGCCTTCGATTTGTTTTGTTATTCCCACTGTACTGTGTATCTCCCTATGCAGATTCTTCTTCAATTTTTTACCCTACACTATTTTCATAAGCCACCATGAGGAGTTATGACCAAAGTCCTTATAGGCAAGTCTCGCCACTCGGCAGCCATCTTTAAACTTCAGAAATTTTATTTAGCAAGTACTCAATGGCATTAAAAGGAATAACCGCTCTTTCAGTGATCATTGGGACATAAGAATTGAACATACAATACAATATGAGCAAAATCTGATTACAAAAATCTTAAAACATTTGGTGATTTTGCCTCAAAATAAGGCTTAAAAAGCACTTTGTAATTCCACTATGCATGTGCAAGATTGCACGACACCGACTTCATTAACGGCTGTTAATATACAGCTAGACCATTAGTATTTTAACCATTAAAATTATTAGAACCATGTTATTTTATTTTTATGTTATGCTTTGTATATTTGTTATTTTGTTTTCATTATAAGATATATGTGTGTCGGCCATTACTAAGGTATAATGTAATTCTTTATAATCGCCTCCTGTCCAGAGAGGGCGATGTAGAAAAGAAATTATATATACATCAGACACAAGGGGTTATGTCTGGAGAATGAAGGATAAACCACTACCTATGGCCACTACCCAACCGGAAGAGGGAACCAATGGGAGTTTACTATTGCCCGGCTATATAAGCGAGTGTATGTGCGTATGTTGTCAAACAAGATGTTGTTAAATCCATCCTTGAGCAAAACTGTTTAAATCTAAAAGAAAATTGGCAAAAAACATTCTGAAATTGAAGCGTAATATGCGCAATCTTATCAAGTACCCAATCCACGGTGAGGACCCAATCGAGGGCACAACACCGGCCGGTAAGATCTTAGTGAAACAAGGACGATATGTTTTTACACATTTCACATGGACTCTTTCATTAATTCATTGTACAAAATCTGCTTTTAACAATATAGGTAGTCACTTGGCAGCTGCTGTGTGCATTTGGATTCCGCTTACGTCACAGATGTTCTTCCAACTGCCACATTTGGCGTTTCAGAGCTCCATTCAAAATTCTCGAAGTGGCATGTCTCCTCTATATAATGTCTGTTATGACATAGTGACTCATTCAATTAAAATTGATGAGAAAGTCCGTTAAGAACGCATGTTTTAATAATAAATGATTGACTATTGATATTTGGTGGCAGTGTATCAGAAGACGATATATTGACATACCGATATATTGACATATAGATATATTATCCCACCCCTAGTGTAATGGAGTTAAGTAGTTAGCTAGTCACCTACAGTTAAGGACATTAAAACATATTTTGGGTCTTGGTCATTCAAGTTCAAGTTCCTTATTGTCATATGCGCTTTGGTTACATCATGACATTCTTAGCTTGTTTCACCTCCAAAGCTGCAATCACTGCATTTAAAATAGATAATAACCACACGCACACACACAAACAGTATAGAAAGCACAGTGTAATCACACACTCATACAGCAAATAGCAGTACAAGTTTACATAAAAGACGTATACAAGCATGTATGTACAGTATATACGTACTGCAGTTCTGTCTTTTCACCTGGTCTATCCTCAATTACAGTGTGGAAGAAAAAGTCATAAATTTCTAGGGAAGGGCGTGGGCCAAAGCCCTGCTCCCCCTACACTGGTAATCGCTTTTAAAAGGGGCTTGATGAAATTTGTCGGGTCCCTGGCGTGATTGTTTTCTAGGAGTCTTCATGAAAAATGGCCAAGAATATGGGATTATGTAATTACCTGGAGCTGGCGAGGCAAAGCATTGTGAGGGTGGGGGAGAATAAAATAACAACAAAATGATCATAAGTTGTAAAGTTGCTAATATGTACTGCTCATAAAGTGAGATGGATGAGAGGAATTACCGTATAGTAGAACAAGGGTAGCAAATACAAAAAAGAAAGAAAATCTGAATTTGAATCCTTTAGTTTAAGGGAAGCCCCTAGTACATTAGTTCAAAAAGTAGATGTTGAGACCACACAACCGGGTGCATATATCTTGTAGCATATTAGCCAAGTATAACATGTCGGTTTTAAATTCAGTCTTGGATTTCTTTTAAATAATCTTTTAGAAAAACATTTTTTCGCAACCATATCATATACAGAGGGCCATATGTCAAGGGACAGTATAATATACAGTATATATTTGAGACCCTTTGCTTACATACAGTAAATTGCTCCATTGAGATTGTATGGATTTACAGAGTTGTCTTTTTTCACATCTAACTCCCCACGGCTGTGCTCAGCACATGGAA
Organism: Typhlichthys subterraneus; assembly: GCA_027564835.1. NCBI lineage: Eukaryota > Metazoa > Chordata > Actinopteri > Percopsiformes > Amblyopsidae > Typhlichthys > Typhlichthys subterraneus. The sequence goes on from JAODUH010065015.1 coordinate 6,288, forward strand.
AATATGCATATTAATTATTTAGCTGTTTTAAATGCGAGAAGGGTGGCAAATGTTTTTTGCAAGGGCGGTGGTCTTACTTAAGACGCATGGACCACAAAACAGGTGGCCAGTAAGCCTCAATGCCATTCAGAGTGACCATGGGCTATGCATTTCAAATACTATTTTTAATATAATATTATAGAATATAAAATAATAATATATATTGTATAAATAGTAGTATCAAGTATCAATTGTATTATAGCTACCAAAGAACCTCAACTTCCATTCCCAGCTCACTGTCTGTTTATTATAGTTGTAACTAAAGAATACTGTGAGCCGTAAATACTGTGCAGTATGTAGGGGGTAGTGAAGGCACTCAACCAAACATTTTGCAATAATAACAAATATGGCGTAATTGCAATGCATTTCAATGGAAACAAAAATGGAACGCTTTCGGTCTCAAGTGGGCATGTCACTAACGCCATTTTGCTGTGGAGGCTGAAGTAACCAACGCCAATTAAATCTACCATGCATGGACTGACACAAAGTTAATTTATCCAAAATACTTTCTGCACACATACCATTGTGGCCTCAGATTGATTGCAGGTACTTAATTAACGCAATATACTAAAAATACACAATTAATACCCATAAGCCCAGGGAGAAATAATGGGCAATATTATGGTGAAATTCATGTATCTCCCCATTGACTTGCATACAGTACAGTAGAACGCGAGTCGTTCTGGTATGCATAAAGGGTGTAAAGTCCCTTGCCCCCTTCCTTACAGAAGTGCCACCATCTCTATTTCCAATATCTGAATCAAATTACACACCAAAACAACAACATTTGTAAAACACTGGATTAAAGGGTCTGTTTTTCTAGGCACAAACTGCACCAGGATATTTTGTCACGTATGAATACTGGCTAAAGTCTCTCCTAAAATAATTAGCTCTACATTCAATTCTCCATCATATATTCCATAATCTTCAACCTTCAGTTTCCAATACCCTTTTCATTCCCCTTAGTCTGCAGGTGTCCATTTTAAGCTTCATAACAAACTTGATGAAAAGGACATTTCCTTCAGTGGCCTTTGAGACCTGCTGGGCTGCCAGCCATCTCCCATTTTTATTTGCTCTCTGGCTTGTTCAGATTCAAGACTACGCAGGGTCCAGGGTGTCTGTGACATCAAAGGCCTGTCTGGAACCAGGCCCAAGACCTTCACGATCACAGGGCCTGTTAAGGAGTGCATGTTGAGACCACACTGCCATAAACTGACATGGTAAAGTTTAAATGACAGCCACTCTAAAAATCAGGGTCTGCATTTATCAAACAACATCTAAGAATCATTCCTAGGTATTTTGATTTGAAGTTTGAGTACTAAGCTCTCAGAGTAGGACATCAAAGGTTGAGAATGAATGACGTTGTTCCACTCATTACGCAAGCTAGCAATCAAACTCCCACAACACGTTTATAGGGAATTGTAACTGCAATGGATATTAAGGATATATGAATGAGTGAATGTAAGAAGCTTTGAGGTGAACCTCTGTTTTGCCCCAGCTAAAGAAAGGTGAAGAAAAGTTGAGTAAAGCTTTTAAGACTTCTCCTAATAAGCAAGGACAGCCCTTGTGAGCTGGGGCATTTTAATTATTCAGTGGACAGGAAACCAAGTGCTCCAGTTTACTGTGTACACACAGACATACAATTACTAACACTTGACTGTGCACATGTACAAGTTCATAGACATAAGAAATGTACAGTATTAAGATGCATTGACGTTATACGTCTATAGACCATTAGAACAGACCCCAAATGTTATTTATAAAAATAAATCTGAATATTTTTCACAGAACATTGGATGATGACCACTTATTACTGTACATAAAATGCATAGAAATAGCATATGGAAGCTTACAGTATAACAATTAAGTATCGGCACCCTGTATGTTTAAGAGTTGGTTCAAATACATTATGTGCACAACATTTATTTCATCCGTTTCTTTTGAAACTCTATGATTACAGAGAAGCTGGTATTGGAAAAATGCCACTAGGCTTTTTATTAGTTGGTGTGGAGTGGCCTTTGAAGCTGTAATTTTCGATTGTGCCATTTTTTAAAGTTAACACTGCAGCCATAATTTATAGTCTCCACTGCAGGCTCTTCCACTGAATTAGAACATTAATGTAACGTTAGCACTTGAATTCAAATTAACAGTTGTGAATTTACCTTACACCTCTCCAAATGATATCAGGAAGCTTTCTTAAAGATCGTACCTTTTTTTTTATTAATTTGCCAGTGTTTTGTTTTCGCTCTGTTCTTTAAAAGGAAATAGAAGACAATAATATCAGGATACTGTTATTGGAAAATTGAGACTAGTTTAGCACAGGGGAATTCTCTTTCATTTTATTTAGCTGACCACAAATTTGAAAACACTCATACAGAGTGCAGACCAACTTTCTCACACATGCTTGTGTAAGCACAATCACACACTTTTAATTGTCACGAGCTCAGCCAGTGATTTTACATTATTGTTTTCTTTTTTTTTATTCTATGGGAAGGCTGTGCTGCTGTAATAGTTGATAAATCTCAAGATATATAAGCTCACCAATCATGTTACTAATATACTGTATGTACGACACAAAAACAAAGACAAAGTGGTTGACCTTTGCAAACAGATTAGTCTATGTATACTGACAAAAAAACTATAAAAAAAATGCATGCAAGTTAACCTGAGAAATCTTTTCAATATCTGATACAGCTCCACAAGTGAGAGAGGGGGGGGGGGCAGAAATATTTTCTTAGACATATATTGAAGCAGACACAACCCCCTAAATTGTGGTTACACTACTGAGAGATCTGCACTCAGGGTTGGTGTGCAGTTAGAGAGAATTAGGGGATTTCCCGAAAGGACGGTTAAAGTTAAGTTTACACCATGCAAAAGAAGAAAAAAAAATAGAAATATTATTAGCCAACTGTTTCATTGGCCACGCTCGTTTTAAGCACAACCTAAATACCATGGAGTGATTCAAAACCCAAAAGGTGGGAGATTCCTTGTGACAACATGAAAAGTCCACTGTCTGACTTACAAACAAATGGTCAATAGTTGGTCATTGTCTTCAGGGTTTGACCATTTCATTGGCGTGGGGGCAAAACTGCAACATTTTAAGTCGAGTCGAGTGCAACCGAGGAATATCTTTCTTTTACATGTTAGTTGCTTCTCCAAATATGGAAAGGGGGATAAAAGAGAAAAGAAAAAAAGCTAATACTGTCAAATGTAATTTTCTTTTTAGCACATTTAGACCACCATATTGAAGCCAAGTAGAGACATTCATCAGGGCAGTTAGACTACTAGTACCACATGCCAGGTCAGCTTTTTGACATTTACAAAATTAAAACATCCAAATGATAATTGCCTAATTGTTTAAATAAAATAAACATAATAAAGTTTATACCTTTTTTATTACTGTTAAGATAGCTAATTAAGTTTAGGTTAACCATGTGCAAACTAACCCTATGGAAATATGTGGGACAGAGCTAGATAGGGCTGGACAATATTACCTAAATTCAAAATCACGATTAATTGAACATTGTACCTCGATTATGATTAATGAATGATTATTTTGCCTTTGTTTTGCTTTTGTTTGATTTCTCCATTTGCTCCCATGCATCTGTGTGGACGAGGCGGAGTCACGTGACTACACACGCGGTAGTTGACAGTTATCTGTAAAACACACTATTTCTGACACGCATGATTGAACAGGATTTAAAAAAATTCTACCTGGAAAAATGACGTCCGTTAGAGGTTCTGAATGTCGGTTTCGATTACTTTTCTGGGTAATCGTCTAGCCCTAGAAAAAAACAAATGTGGATTGATTTCAACCCTCAATGAATTTTCAACACAATAGTGGGAAGTACAAAGCATATTTATGGGCAGCCCTAGTATTTCAATGGGCTAAAACTCTTTTATGAGCAGCATACCTGACTGCAGAATAGCCTAGTCTACTTGTTGAGCAAACGACACAATGGCACACAATCAAACCTTCCAGAACCAGCGGAACAACTTCCCTCAAAAGTCATCACGAGTCGTCATTGCGCGGACCAAAGAAAATATATCCGTGTGGAGTGGTTGGCTTGATTCCTGAAGATTCCTTGATGAACATGTTGATAGGCCGTCCGAGACATGGAATGAGCTAAAACTGAAAGTGGACAGCCTTTGGTGAACAGAGATTTGGAAGTAGTCGTTTGCGGGACATGCTCATGTCCCGGTGACTTCAAGTACAGACAGTGCTGGATGTATTTGCATCGGACAGGCCTATCAGCTGAAGTGCTTCACAGGAAGCCTGATAACGACCCATTAATTTGAATCAGGTGTGTTGGAGCAGGGGGACATCTACAACAAGCAGGTCAGGAGGCCTCTAGGACCAGAGTTGAGGAACACCGCTATAGTCTATCTTGCTTAAAGACCCCTACATGATTTGCTCTGTTCCTTCCCTGCCTCAAAAGACGACCTTTCGATCCGCTTCAATAGTCTAACTATCACTGTCACGCTGTGGCACTGGAACGCAATCAATTCACACCCACCGTTGCTGATGGGCCATTCTAGACTTCAGGCTAACGTGCGACACTTCTCCTGATCTACATAAGGGGCTAGCAAATGTGACAATATGAATGTCGTCCTTCAACACCGGAGTCCCACATGGCCCCTTACTAGAGCAATGAAATATTGGGTGTGACACCGGAGTAATTGCATGGGAAGTAATCAATTAGATGCACAATTGGAGGATAACTGAGTGGAAGGGAAGAGGCCAGGGCTGAACAAAACCCACTCTCGCCCTGTGTGTGCTGGGGCTTTTCTGCTGTTCCTGTAGCACACATACTCTGTGTGTGTGTGTGTGGCTTCTACTGTATAGCAGAGAGAACAGTAGGTTCTACCGTGTCTCTCGCGTCTGGTTAAAACGTCTGTTGCCATGTCACAACCATTCACTTTAACCTTGTACCGTTCCCGACATCCTCTCAGCGCCGCTGTCAGGATAGTGAGCTCAGCGCGCGCTGGGAGTTTTAATGTACAAATCATTGACATTTCCCCTTGAACGACTGACGACCTTTGGGAATGAGGCGCGGTGGCAGGGAAATTACGCATGCACGCGTGACAGTTCCGTACAGTGGAGACAATACAAAATTACATACTTCCTCGTGCTCCACGCGTACTGAACTGTACACAAGGCATCAACTGCAAATCCCCCCAAACAAAACAAGATCGAGAGCGGGAAAACTGCCGAAGCGAACATGTAGGGAAAACAGACGGCAGACAAAAAATAGAACTGAGAGAAGAGAATCGCAACAGATGGACAGCGATTGAGCGGATAGCGGTGTAGAAAACGGAGCGTTGCCCGCGTGCGACAGCGGAGGTACAGTTTGTTCAGCAGATTGATGTTTAGTTCTGGACAGACGCAATACAAAATGCAAGCACTAAACAAATATGTGAAAAATAAACTAAAGGGAAAAACCAGAAAGGAGAGGCAGAGAAATTAACAAAAATGTGTTTGACCACAACATTAATCTTCTTATTGAAACAGTTTGTGCCAGGCCAACAGGCTGTAATTATCATGTGAAAGAATATAGGGCAGGTTAGACCAAAGTGCCAAATGTATTTACCTTTACACTTAAGCTACAGAATACAGATCTGAATAAACTAACCAGGGATGCAATGGTAATTCTAGACACAGATCCAGTAGTGTCTCTTTAATCTTAGTTCAAACTAAGAAGATACATTTGATGTATAATCACTCTATCCTTACACTCTGCCTATCACCTCTCCCCACCACACACACACACACACACACACAGTCTTTAGCTCATGCTCTGCACGCCATACCCACACATCACCCATCCGTCAAATGTGTCGTGCTTCAGCCGGGAGAGCGCTTTACATTCCATATTCATACAGCTCGTACGGACGCATAGGCGAGCACCCATTTGGCACAAACCCACCAACCTGTCCTAGAACTTCCTACGGCTTCAGCTATGAACGCAGTATGTTTCATATTCATAAGGATAACTATCCTAAGCTTGACTGAAAGGTGCAGTGAAGAGAGGCCAATTCCATCCTCTGCCCACAGAGCCCAGAGAGCCTGTCCACAGATTGCTGTTACGTAGGCGCTAGAAAAATCAATAAGCGCCGTATCACAATATACTAGCTACAAATTGATTTTGTCCACTGCGATTTTGACCCCGGAGGAACATGGGTGGCTTCCACTACAAAGGGGGTCCCATTGTGCCCCTTCTCCCGATTAGCCCTTATGCAGTTAATAACCTTTATCCTCTTCTATGTCGTTTATGGATTGTATCGATCCTTTTACACGTCTCTCGGGAGCCCCTTGCAGAGAAGAGACAGGCTAATATGACAGAGGCATCAAATGCCTCATAATGGATGATCCATAAGGTCCTTGACTGGTAAACTACTTCTGCTGTATGTAGGCCTGGGTGATGCTCTGTGTGGCTCTCTTCAGACCTGTTTGGCTTACTGTAAACCATGGACAAAGATAACTCCGCTCTCTGTGAACAAACTTAAGTAGGACAGGACAATGTCCTTTCAAACCCCAAGAAGCCCTAAGAAGAGCCTGTTGACCTAGTCTGTGCTATTTTTACAGTAAGCTATTTGTGATAGACACTTGTGCTTGGCTTGGGCTTTATCATTTGAGTTGTTCAATGTCACACCAGTCATATTCTGGAGCATAGCTTTGGTGGAGTGGTGGAGTGCAAAGTACTAAAACACACAAAACTATAGCACGATTCTGTCCACCTTATCAATATAATACAAAGTTTGACAGAGTGAGCGAGCACGTTAAAAGCAGACATTCTAACGGGCATGACATATTTGAAAATAACATTAATAACGCTAATTGCTTTTAGGATTACTAATTTCTTAGAGATAAACTGAAAATGGAGCTTTTACAAACACTAAATAAATACATATTTTTTTCTATGCTCTGTTCTGTTTTTACATGAGACATGCAGAGTTGTGTATGAGTGTTCCATAAACAAAGATGCAAAGTCACAGTTCAGTACGATGGCACTGCAACTTATGAAAACACACTGCACATAGACAAAACACAATCAAATGGTCAAAAAAAAAGATAGTCATACTAACAACACGTGCCACCACATTTAGAAACAATGCTGCAAAATCACACAACACAATAAAGCACACACTGAAAGAAAATGGCTCTTCAAAAATAAGTTAAAAAAATATGAATACCAGGTCATATTTGCTCATAATAAGTGAATAAGTGAACATTTGCTTTGTAATATTTCTTGAAATAAAACATTATACCTGATATGATTTCTATTCTATTATTTGATATGCTGTGGCATCCCTGAGAGAGCAGCCGATTGAGGACAGTACTGCTCAACCTCCCTGGCATGCATGTCTTTGGGCCACGGATGGCACTTCAAACGACTAACCTAACTCTCCAGTGAGTCCGCTGGAGAACTTGGCATCTAAATGAAAAGAACTGTGCTTGGCAAAGATACTGGTGGTCAACTAATAATTCCCCAGTGTAAGCGCAACATACATGAAAACATGAAAGCTAGGACATAATGCAGGACATGCCTGCACTTCAATTGGTGGCTGCAGTTGATAAAAACTGGAAAATGTTGAATTATTTACAGGGAGGGAGAATGACAAGACAGGCAGGAGAGACAGATAATAGTCAAAATCAGGAAGTTCTTGGGACAGCAGTGCATGATCTCTTCCTCTCTAAAGCCCAGTGAATACATTCTAGTCAGACAGTATTCTCAAAACCTGTGAGGAAAAAAAAGTGAGATTTCATAACGCTCTCGTCCTGCATGCTGCTCGTGCACGTGAACAGCACAGCTGCGTACATTAAATGAATAATGCGTATGACTACCTTATTCCAAAGATGAAATACTGGTGCCATCAAATCCTGAGCTGCTTTAACCAACTAAGAAGGTTAATAGCACCAGTGGGAAAAGTAAGTCTGCAGCATCTGGTGGGGTCATCCTGTAGATTCCCATATTTAAGAAAAGTAAAACATCTCAGTGTTTTTTCAATATCATACTTCCTTACTAAAGAGCATATTATTGTTGAATTTACAGCCCTATAATTATGGGTAAGTATAACAAAGCTATAAAGTTGTAACAAAAAATATTAAAAGCATAAATATATGGCATGATTGCAGAAATTATTTGTTAATACTGAGTATTTTACAAACATTTTACAAATAATAAGCCTATAACTAAAAATAAAAACCAAAAATAACAATCTAAATGTAAATATAACTATTCGTTAGTTATGAGTTAATGCTAACACAAAGTGGTCATTTCATTCAACCCATCCTTGAGATATCCCTCATTAAAGGAGTGTTTAAAAATATACAGTAGACTACTATGAAAATATCTTAAATTATACGTATATTAAGAATTTTTGTTAAAATGTGTTCTTCTACCATGTCTTCATTGCTAGTTTTGAAAATGCCTGAGCTAACTGGTGACATAATTTGTCTTTCTCCGTTCCATCTGTCTTAAGAGAAACCCAACTTGGTAGAGGGTCGGTGTGGAGGTCGGTGTGAGAGCAGCAGCGGAAAATGTCAGGGAAAAGATAAAAGCGCTTCATGACTTGGCAAGACGGTCCCTCAGAGGGTAAACAATAATTACAGCAACCATTGTACCTGGGAGGTGAGCAAGAGGCAGACCGCTACCCTATTTTCATCCTGCATGGGTGAATGACTGATCCACATCTCAAATGTACCTTAATCCTGAAGTGAACAGTTGCATTACATGGCTCATTAACATGGCACTTGTGCGTTTGCCCTCACCCCCGTCCTTTTTTCACCTGCTAACTTTCAACTGGTCTTTCCTCCTTTTCTTTGTTCAAGTATTCATTGAATGAGATCAAATGTTATGATAATGGCCTAATATTGGAAATATATAGTATGTGAGAATGACTCCCAAACTTTTCAAATTGCAACCCCCCAAAATCACAGTACCAGGGACCCGTGACCCTCACTATCCCCTGAAGTAGTAGAGGCATAACAGCCATATTATTATTAGATAGTATTTTAATATAGGCTAGTACAACATATCGGAATACATCAACATCATGTATAAACTGTATGATTACTAACAAATATGGCTAAAAAATGCTATTTCAAATAATTATTAATTATTATTATTATTTTTATTAATTTTTTTTTTATCATCTTGTCACTCCCTCCTCACTCTCGCGAACCCCATTTTGGTAAACACTGGTGAAAAGGAACAGATTTTCAGAGTTCCAGGTCTAATTCAGTGCCACACAACTTCCAACCAACTCATTGAGTCTCTGTCAATAAAAGGCTAACACCAAACCTCTCCAAAATAGGTATTTTTTTCAGAACTGCAAGGACAATTCAGCATCTCTGAATTATTTTGTAGTTAGAGACAAAAGGTACATTGGGCTTTTGATTCCACTTCAAACATTGACAAAAGCAAGCACACTCCGTTGCTAGTAATTTACAGAATACCACATTTCACTGCTTTATGTGTAAGCTGCTTACAACTCGACACAAGAACTTCACAAAGGATACATAATAGATAATAGAGCTGGTGAGAAACCAATTGGCCATGCTCTACAAAGCTTCATGCAATAGTACAGTTCCAACAAATATTGGTGAAATGTACTCTTCATAAAAGAATAACTAATGGAAACCTCCTTGAATACAAAAAGGGTTTGATCCAGTTGAAGCTTTGAATGCACAAACACTTCATGTATTTTCAGAGAGCCCGAAAACAGCAATATATAATATTCTTTGAAACAGTATTGCTGTTTTCGGGTGCTAGGGGATTATGCCAACTATTTTGTTGATGCCTTAAATGAGCCTAATTAGAATAACCTGACTGTCTGAAATAGATATAATCTTATATTGACTGATGGTTTGAGATAATTGGTAGACCGTCCAACCTGCAATATGTACATTGTTAATAACAAGGCGCAGACTTGTTAAATATCCTTTTTTGTGGATACGTCCCTGCAACATAGAGTACATTATTATACACTAAGCTTGTGTCCTATAAACTTAAACATGCTGGTTTCCAGCCCACTCACCAGTAAGGTTCTTCAGACCCAGTTGCCGCAGACCAAAGTTCCCATCACGGCGGTAGTTGAGAAATACAGCGAGTGCGTAGCGGTCTTCATACATCTTGGTGCCTCGGATAATCCTCAAGTTCTCCAACGGCAGGTAGTCAAACTGGTTCAGAGCCACCAACACATATCCTGTCACTTCCCGGATTGACTGCCAGGATGAAGGGAAACATAAAGGAAGGAAATTAGTCATATATTAGCCTACCCAACATCAAGGTCACCTTCAACCAGCCTGTCACTCACTGTGGCGCAGCTGGGCGATAAGGGAAGAACTGTATCCAAAGGTCGCGACCCTACCAGCAGACATTGGCGCTGGTTGCCAGCCCATATTGATGGGGGGGAGTGAAGGAAAAGAAAGAATAAAAAAACGGCACGGCAAAGGACCGACTGAGCCCCTAGGACTGCCATTGCTTCACACTGGAAATGTCATTTAAGGTGGGATATAATGACTCTTGATGCTTGAGCTGCAGCTGAATGAATCAAAGTGACAGCCTCGCCCATGAACCCCTCCATCTTGGCCGTCATTGTGATTGTCATTAGCAGACAGGAGTTCTTCCCAGACAGGGGGCCTCTCGCACACGGGGTGGTCGGTGGAGGGCTGGGGTTGTTAACACCCGGAAGCAACCGGCCCTGCTTGAGAGAGGTGACAGGACGTTTGAAAACGGTCCTAAGCAGGTGGAGGTGGCGGCAAGGACGATATGGATGGGGGGGGGGGGGTCAATTAAATGAACAACAGATACTAAAGGCCTTT